>BHFT01028175.1:0-19824 GCA_004320025.1 Laticauda laticaudata | reverse complement strand
TTTTTTTTTTTTTTTTGCTTTTCATTATAATTACATCCTCTCCATTACTCTATGATAAGCAATAGGAAAAAATACTGAACACACCTGAATATGTGTTTAAACACAATCATGCTGATTAGCTTTATGTCTTACTTAGGCCAATGAATTGATGGGCAGTTTGACTAAAGCTGCAACTATGCCTGGGATAGGCAAGTCACAACTGTCTTGGATTGGATTGTTCATTTGTGGCCTGTCACTATGTGTCAATTTTAGAGAAAACCTTAGTTTTCCAAAGAGCTCAAGGCTATGAAATATCAGTTTTCCTCAAATGCAACTATTCAGTATTATGTAATAGTAATAGCCATGGCACTTAAACATGTGTTTCACAGCCCTTTCTAAGCGGTTTAGAGTCAGCATATTACCCCCAACAATCTGGGTCCTCGTTTTACTCACCTCGAAAGGATGGAAGGCTGAGTCAATCATGAGCCAGTGAGAATCGAACTGTTAAACTGCAGGCAGCTGGCAGGCAGCAGCAATAGAACTGCATTCTAATCAGGGGAGGGCTTCAAAAATTTTAGCAAAGGGTTCTCTGCCCGGTTGCTGGGTGGGAGTGGCCCTGGTGCACATGGCTTAGTCGGCCTCCTGAACCATGGGAGGCATTTTTGCCCTTCCTGGGCTCCGGAGGCTTTCCTTGAGCCTCCAGGATGGTGAAAACGGCCTTCCTGGGCTCCAAAGGCTCTCTGGAAGCTGGAAATGGGCCCATTTCCTCCCTTCCTGAAGGCCTGTTTTTCATCCTTCTCGAGCCTCATGACCTGCACTTACCTGCATCCAAAATGGGCTGCATGGGGACCATGCGGGGACCTCCTGGGAGGGGTGGGGGGCCCCATCCAGGAGTGGGATTTGGGAGTTGTCCAAACTGTGCAGAATCTTAGCTAGGGGCTCTCGCAAACACCCAGCAGCCCACCCGATTCTAACAACTGCACCATCACGGTTCAGTGATAGTGATAAAGGCCACAAAAGATACTTATTTTCTCCCTTCTGTCGTGTCTGCAGATAACCAACTGGCAACCCCGTTTAAGGTGTTTTAATCAATGTTGGGAAAGAATGGTCTTCAGGCTGACTATAGGGCTGTTGCAATGAAGAATACCCTAGTTACCTATGAGATAAAAACACTTTGGTTCATTCAAAATTGGACTCAACTGGACAAGACCTTTTAAAATGCAGTTGGCATTGTGAAGTTAAGATGAAGTTAAGATGGGATGGCTTTGAGTCTTTAAGTTATTGAGCATGGTGAACCCAATCATTTATTCCTCCTGGTATGTGAAAGTGTTTGGGAAGTGACTTGTGATTAGTTCAATGTGATGATGCAATCCTTGAGGAAGAGTTTTTCCTGCCAGCCTTGAATAGGCCATATCCAAGAAATCATAAATGGATCCAACATTGCTGGACAAATTTCTGTCTAGACTCCAAACTTTCCTTTTTAGTGATTGGGCTGATACTCAGAAGGTTCTGAAGGAAACAGAGTGTTTGGATTCTTTTTACTTAGATTACAGTCAGTCAAAGAATTTTGGCTGGTTTGGGTGGGTGGGGCAGAAGATTCATCTTTATTGTGACGCCCTCTGGAATTTCTTATCCCAAGATGAGATTGGCTTCCACCCTTCTGTAAGAGCCTGAAGATCTGGTTCTGCCAGATGGCTATGGCCCCAGTAGGGAATATCACACTGGAGGTGGTTAAGCTAATTCTACTTCTCACCCTATCCAGCTCCGCTCTTCCCTATCTTGGAACTATGATTTTACCTTGACTGTAGTTTCATATCTGATGATTTTTTAATCTTTTATGGTGTAAGCTGTCAGTTAATGCAAATTGAGATGAGCAGCTTCACATTGAGATGGATAGGATATAAATTTAATAAACAAATAAATAGTAAGAATGTAAAAATGTAAAGTTAATGCAAATTGAGACGAGCAGCTTCACATTGAGATGGATAGGATATAAATTTAATAAACAAATAAATAGTAAGAAATAGCACTGATTGTGTTTCTGCATTACTACTGGGTCGGAGTTGGCTCTATTTGCACGTCTGAGGAGCGACCTACCTAAGTCATTTATGAAAATGTTGAAGACAACTGAGCCCAGGACAGAATCCTGAGATATTTCACTGCATACTGAATCTCCTTCTATTTATTTTTTGAAAGTCTAATTTAAGTGATATACATAGAGAGTAGTTCCTAACACGCTTTTAAAGATTCTTTTTCTAACTTTCTAGAGAGTGATTCTCATTTTTTTCTTCCAAGTGCATCTTACACATGTTTTAAATGCATTCCAGAATATTAGGCAACTGCGTATTTTGGGGGGAGGGAATGATCTATATCTGTTGTTGTTGACCAGTAAACTGAGAGGTTTTTTAATAATACTCCTCCTCACTATTTGAGCTTTTCCTCAAAACTCATGAGTATAATGGAATTCTCTGAGCCTGATAATGTGAATGATATCAAAATATTGTGGAAAAAGATCAGATGGACATTCCTTTTGCATTTTCTAAACCTTCCCTTGAGTAAAAGGGCCAAAAAAATCAGAAATTTCAAGGAAGCTCTGCCTTAATGGACTCACTGAAAAATGAATGCTAAAGTAGACATGTCCAATTTCCAAGATTCTAATCCCTTTTTCTTGGCAATAAACCTCACTACTGAGACTGTGAGAATCTAGCTTTCTTGGTTGGGATCAAAGTTATAGATTTGGCAATGACATTGTTACTAATGTATGATCAGAAATTGTAATTGGTCAAATACATATTTGTTACTGAACTAACCATATATAGGATATAAAAGCAATAGTTCAATCATGAATACATCCTATACAGAGGATGTAAGAAAGTATATTTTTGCTTGTTTGAATTTACCATCGCCATGCTTCAACTAAATTAAATCCCTAAATTCTTGCCTGAAAAAAATTCAAGCCTTGCATGTTTTTTTTAACTAGGAAACATTTTTCAATCCAATAAAGGAACCAAAATTAAATTAGAATTCCCAGCAATGATAATCATATCTACCATCTATTAATCCAATCAAATTTTCAAAATGATTATGTAAACAGCAGTTGGATCTCAAAAAAAATATCCAAGCCATCTAGATTATTTTTCACAACCAAAATTATATAGTACAAATTAAATTATAACAAATTCTGAATTTCCAAAATTCCAATTGTTTATCCATAATATTAATGATAAATACTGACAATATATAGCAGTATAAAAATTAAAAAAAAATTCTGGTAGCTAAGGATTTTTTTCTTCAATTCTATTACATAAACATATCGAATTCAACTAAATGTTCTTTAAAATCATGATAACAAGTTCAATCCTACTAAGTATTTTCAAATAATTGCTATAGATTAACTCTCAACTCAAAGGCTGACATCTTTTATCCTGCAGAACAGATTCCAATCTACTTGGAAATAGAAAATTGGAGATAAACTTCAGAAACTATATTTTGCACTAGAAGCACATTTGATACTGGCACAACAGCAGGTTATGGCAGCCCTTATGCAAAGGATTCTTGATACAGAATTGCAAGCTGAGCACAGCACAATGCAAGCTGGAATGTTGTGGGACATGAGATATGTTTCCATCTAGTCTGGTATCTTAACAAATTCACAGTTAAGTGGTTTCTTAGGGCCTTCACACTGCTGTGCTTTGATATCCTACCATCAGGAAGGCAAATTTCAGAAAAACCTCTGAGCAGAAAGGACTTCCTTGGGTCAGTTAGGAAGAATATCTCATGTATTACTCAAATGGAACTTCTATAGAGAGGCGTCAGCTCTTAATGTCCAATTAGGCCACTCCTACAGATATCTAAGATGAATTTTATGGAAAACTCCTTGGCAGATAAGGACACTGAAAAAACAAAACACATGGCTAAATTTACATTTGCAACTTGCAGAAGCTGTGCTTCACTAATGATAAATAACTTTGGACTGATTACTGGTTATATTGGGAAGATTAGAATATTGTGTTAAAATATAAGAATACTGTATTGTTCTGATTTTATTGCATTTTTCCTTTTTTCTTCTTATTTTATTTTGATTGTTTGATGAATCTGTAATAAATAAATTCATTCATTCATTCTCAATGGAAAGAGTTAAGTTTACAATATAATTTTCTGCACTGTTTTCAACCATTCAGCAAAAACTTAAGATAACTATGTTTTAACTACTGTAACATGTAAAAACATCATGACAATTATAGCTTAATATTATTATATTATCAGCTATGTTTATACAACATACAACATACATATTGCATATTATATGTTATATGTTTTATATATTTAAAAGGAAGACAATACTTTCGTCGTTTTCAATGAAAATAAGGTACAGCTGCAAAGAGATGATGAAAAACTTGCAGAGGGAACAACAAATTATACAAGTAAGTTTTTCAACTTTATAATAAACAGAATAAATTCTGTAAAGTTTCTCAGTCATCCAGGTCATGGTTGTCCCAAAGGCGCTTTTTCAGGAGGCAACTGGACTTCATTTTTTCTTTGGAAGATGTTTCACTTATCATCCAAGAAGCTTCTTCAGCTCTGACTAGATAGTGCGGAATGGAAGATTCATATTCCTTGCAGACAGCTGGTCATTTGCATTCCTTTGGAAGGTCATTGAAGCACTTGAAGGCTAAACTGTGTCCTCAGGATCACCTGAGTAGTGCTCCTGGTTCCTGTAACCTGCAATTTTTCCTCTGGAAATCCATTCCTACTCCCACATCATTCAAAGGGTGTTTCATCCCAAATTGTATAACTAAAAGTCTGTAGAGATTCTCAGTCATCCAGGTCACGGTTGTCCCAAACATGCTTTTTCAGGAGGCAATCGGACTTTGTTTTTTCTTTTTTTATATATAAAAATTCTATTTGGGTTTTCACAAAACATAATACAAGTAAAATTTCTTTTTTTGAGAATAGCATGGTCCCGGGTTATCAACTTTCTCCATACAGACACAAAATCCAATTTCATATTCATCTTTGTGTTCTATTCCATATCTTATTACTATTTTAACATTTTCTCTATAATTTTTCCCTTCCCTTAGTTTTCTCAATCTTACTTTTAATTTTCATTCCTTTATAAATCAATTATATATATCTTTTTCTTAGTTTCAATTCCTTTCTAGTCATTATATTTATACTTTTTCTGTCCTGTTTCAATTTCATATTTTCTTTTATCATTAAACAAAAATTTTCCCTATAGTTACTAATTGGAGTATGACACCTTTGTATCTTTTAATTTTTATCCATTCAACTCTTATTTAAACTTCAGTTTATGCCTTGACATTTATAACATTCAATATAACACATAACTTCCAGTTGAATTCTGCTTGGTACATTTCTGAAATATGCACTAAGTTCTTAAAGAGAAAATATATGTATAACAATAATAATAAAAATACTTATTCTATTCCAATTTAGTTCTATCATTAATGTTGGTTAAAATCTTTGACATCTTTAATATTTCTTTTCAATAGGGTATCATACTTCTAGGAACACTTATAATATTTCCATAAGTTTTCATATTTCTTTCATATTCCTATTAGCTTATTTTTTATAACACATGTATAATAATTAAAAATGTTCTCCTCCTTTCCTAATTTCATTCTCTCATTCTCTTTATTTCATTTATTTATTAAACATTCCATTCCATTACAATGAGTATTTTATGTATCATTTTAATCACACTTGTTTCATATTTTCAAAGTTCATTTCTGTTTTCTAATATAAAAATACTATCTTATGTACCCTTGCAGAATCCCCCTTTCAATTAAATTTTCACCCATTATCTCTGTGTCTTCTAAATAGGCTTATATCCTTAATCCTTGTACGTTTTCCCTGTTTCCTTTTGTCCTGTTTCTATCCTTTCTAATTTCTTTTCCTTTCCTCTTCCCCTCTTCTTCTCCCTTCCCTTTTTGACCACTTCTCTCTCTAATTCTGATTCTCTCTTCTGTAATCCTCTCTTCTGTTTCTTCCTAATGTTGTAATTACTTTCCAAACTATTCTTTTTTTGGGTTGTTTTTTCAGATCTTAAATTTTCCATTCTTTTTCCCCCCTTTCCTTTCTTTTCCCCACATAGAAATACTTGGTCATTGAGAAGGGCTTCTTCTTTGTCCTGCCTTCTTTGTTCTACAGGCATTTCTTGTTGTTTCTCATAGATCAGGATATCCATTTCTAAAAATTGAAATACGAAGCCAAAGAACCTCTTCCTTCTGTGTCATCTTCTTTCTATTTTTAAGTTCCCTTTCAATTCTTCCAAGAGTGATACCATTTTAAAAAACTTTTAAAACAATCAATCAATTAATTTTAGTCCTTTAGATCCAATAGCCAAATATCCAAAAATCACCAAGTAATCCAAATAATCCAAAGCTGTTTCTTCTTGCTTCTTTTTTTCCACTTTCTCTTCCGGGTTCTCATTATCTTGTTACAAAGTTTCAGTTAAAATGTATCGTTTAGTAATCTTGTTAAAGTTTCACTGTTAATTCCTTTCACCCTCCATTTTTCCAGATCCCACCCTTTTGGTTTTTTCCTTCTTTTAAAAGTTTTTGAGAATCCAGAAATCTTTATTATATCTTTGGCATTTTATTTTCAGTTTAAATACCTGTTAATGTCAAAGTGGATTTTTGCCAGTTTCTTGCTTAAGTCTCTTAGTTGTCAATATGGGGAAGAAAAGAAAAAAAACCAAACCCTTTCCCTTCCCTCTCTCATTTGCCACTTCAGTCTTCTTTGGGAACAATGTTGTTCTTTATAATTCAAATTCCAGGGTACCTTGCATTGTTGCTTTTTCAGTTCGACCCGGTCAGCCAAAAGTTTCGCTTCTTATCTTCCTCCTGCACATTCTTTTCTAGTCGAGTTCTTCTTTGAGATGGCCATTTCTGATCACCGCTGCAACTGCCTTTGGGAAAGGGAGTAATGGCCAGCTGGGGAGGAGAGATGCGACTCTCCTTGACCCTGTTGGCAGTCTCCCCCCTCTTCACCACCTCTATGGGGTGGCTTAGCCCCAAAACTAGCTCGGGGCACTCCAGCGGCGAGCACAGATTGAAACTGCACATGATCGCAGATTTCAGTCTGTCGCCAAAGAAGCTCAAACAAGAAGCCTGGACTTTGTTTTTCTTTTGCTTCACTTCTCATCGCTAAGCAGGTGACCCTGAGGACACAGATAAACCACCAATGCTTCAACAACCCTCTAAAAGGATGCAAATGACCTGCAAAGAATATAAATCCTTCCATTCCCACTATCCTGTCAGAGCTGAAGAAGCTTCTTGGATGAGAAGCAAAACATCTTTAAAAGAAAAAACAAGGAAGTCCAGTTGCTTCCTGTAAAAGCACCTTTGGGACAATAAACAGAATAGTTTTCAAAACCTGTCAGTATTTGGGTAAGAAACAGTATTAAGTATGTTTGTTGTACTGCTGTATGTGTTGTAACCAAACCAACTGTCTGGTTAAGCAATTAGGCAGCAATTATGGGATATTATAGAAATTCTATATAGGAATTCCAGCTTTTCAATAAGCATTTTTAAAATATATATAGTGCAATGACATGCTTACTGATATCGCAAAACTATGATAGGACTACCTAGCACAAGCTAAAGTAGAGATCCCCTTTCCTTTTGGCAATGAAGACTTATTGAGCTCATGAAGCAACATTTGCGACATATACAATCTGTATGTTGCTGCCCTGAAATGACTATGGAATTTCAGTGTTTTCAGAAAAAATCATAGGAAACTTCAGGAAGACCACCAATCAGAATATAATCAAAATACATTGTTCCCTAAATGTTATGGGCCATAATCTACCACATTAGTCCAGTCCAGTTTGGTAAGCAAAGACATTTCATTTATCACATCACCTGTCACTCTCCCAGGCTAGGAATGATAACAGATTTGTCACTACAGTATAACAGTATATACAGTATATCTAAAGACAGTGAATGATGTTTTCATCAGCACAAAATGAATTTTCATTTTTTCACCATCTTGCAATTTGTACATGCAATTGCATGAAAATTTGCTGTTCAAAATTACACTAAAAGGTCCAACAGCCCAACCTGGCTAACTTGTTTCCGTCTATTGCTCATTACAACCCAAACTTAGCTAATTTGCAAAGTTAAGCAGTGAGAGGACGAGGAACAATTATTTATCTATGTTAAACTTAATATTTTAAAATAATCCTAGAAGAAAACAACAGGAACTACATGATTGCCAAGAAAACTACTCAGAATGGGTATATTATAAAATGATCAGGAATTGAATTTAACTAGAGGGAATGTTTATCTTTTATTCAAAGCAATGCTTATATTTCCTCTGTATAGACCTTTTTCTCAAAGGCAAGAACTATCAGTAAGCACCTGTAACCAACCTGCTCCCCCTCAAAGGACGTTTGAATAACCTAGATTCTGCAGAAAATTGTGGAAGATAATTTTATTGTAAACTGTTAAAACATTTATCAGGCTTCTACCTAAACTGACAAAAATTATATACTTTCAGAATTGGCTACTTGTCTACTATGTGTTTGCTTACTTCGGTCAATTTACTGTGAAGAAATGGATATTGAAAGTATCCCTGTTCTGCCAAAGGAAACAGGTTACCTTTATGCACGATTCAACAAAATCAAGAAGGTGAAAGTATCTGATTTTGCTGAAATTCGTAAGTAAACCATAAAAATAAATTTGATGATCAATCATTAGAAACACACTTTGGTTAGCATTTAGTTATCTGTATTTTTGAATCACTAAGCTATTACAGAAAGTAACAACACTTTTTTCAGAGAAAAGTAATTTTACTGACCAAATTAATTCACAAATCAAATTAAAGTTTGTTTTATATGATGGCTTTTGAAGATTATACTTTAAAACACTCCAATCTTCTGGTGACTACATTCCTTTGGAAGTGATTGCTGGAGAGATGGTGCCAGAGGTGGTGGTATAAGAGGTCAATGGCAGTTCATGCCCCAGAGAGTAGATCCAGGATCAAATGTATCCATGATTTCTAAAATGGCGTATTTCATTTTAGAAATATATTTTCATTTTCATGTTGATTTTAAGATGGGATTGCACTTCTCAGAAATCCAGATTATTTGTGTTTATAAGTAGTCGTCAGGTTATGACAGCAATTCAAACTTAATTCAATGAGTAGTCCTCAGGTTATGATAGCAATTCAATTCAAACGTATTACCATGGCTAACCAATGCATTCATAAAGCCCAATGTGATTTGACCAATTTGCTTAGTGATGAGAATCCATGCAGTTCTAGTTGTCACTATAATCCAAAACATTTGGGTCATTAAGTGGGAAGAAGTAAGGTAAAGGGTGCTGTAGTGTTGGGGAGGAGAGCTACTACAGATCATATGTAAGTTGGGAAAGGAAGAGGAGGCTTGGTTCAGCCAGCACAGGTTGCATACAAATCAGGGAAGACCATGGAAGAAAAGGTGGGAGTAACAAACTGAAGTGACTTGTAACTTTCCCTGCTAGTTTCTCCATTGCTTTTGCTTTTGAGAAGACGGCAAGGAAGGTTGCAAATGGTGGTTCCATTACTGCACTCCCTGAAATGTAATAATTGTGAGCTGGGTATCCAAGTGTCCTGATCACAATTACATGCCTGTAGGCGTGCTGCAAGGGCCAGAACTTTGAAGACGACTCATATATCAATTTTTGAGTACCACTTTACAATTTTGAATAATTTCTGAATGAATGAACATAAGCCGAGAACTACCTGTATATATGCCTTTAGAATTTAGGCAAAAGATTAAAGTTAGGATAAAAATTGCATATGGCCCACTGCCACTTCTGACTTACAAGAAGCACAAATTAAGCAAACCATGTTTCCTATGTAAATCAACATTGTTCAGTTGCTGACAGCTGAAATACCTTGCTGGCCTTTCTCTTTGATTCAAAGGATTTAAAAAAAAAATTCTGAGTGAAATTCATAGCCCAAAGTTTAAAAAGTCTTCTATTTCATGTGAACTAGTACTATCACCCTAGGTACCTTTAAGAGGCAAAATCAATGCTCCCTCTGTTTGTAAACTCCGTTAACTACTGACATAATCAAGAGACAAAGAAAAATTATTGAAAAAAAGTCAAAAATATTAATTCCATGTTCCCCCAATTAAGAAAAAAGTCAGAAATGCCCTCTCCTTCCAGTCATCAAGAGTGATCACCAGGAGCCACACAACTGGAAAATAAAAATGGCAATCTAGGAATGCAAAAAAAGTGCCAGTAAAGTCTTACTGTTTGTATCTTGGAGGACATTGCCAATAGGCTTATATCAAACTGAGGGAAAGGATACAATTTTACTTCAGATCTCAAATGCTCTGTAATTTTGTTTAAAAATATTTCTACTTTTCTAGAGAATTAATTATTTACAAATAGTTGTGGTGTTTTTACAAAGGAGGAAATTTTCAGTTCCTGTGTTGGGAAAGTCATCTACCTCTCAAGTAGAATCCAGAGAACCATCTTAATAAGATACGTAAAACTGGTTCTTTATTTAGTCACTTCAGCATATTGTAGAGCATGCCTTTAAGCAGTAAACACCTGAAGAAAAGATGTTTAATTGTAATATTGTTTGCTTTTAAGCCACCCTAAGAAGAATTGATTTGACTGGGAATGCAATTCAAGAGATTGAAGACGCAGCCTTTGCAAAACTAATTCTGCTAGAAGAACTTTCATTAGCTGATAATCGGATAGCCAAGCTTCCAGTTTTGCCTCCCAAACTAACTTCACTCAATGTAAATAACAACAAAATTAAAAGCAGAGGAATTAAAGCAAATGCTTTCAAGGTAAAATAATTATTAAGTACAAGCACTACTAAATGAAGCTAGTCTGAATTATTTCAGGAGATATTGCACTTAGAAAATAAGTATTATATAAAAAATATATTGGACGAATACGTTGTCATGATTACCATTCCAAGATTTAAATTTTAAATTTGCTAAATTGATTGACTTGTGATGAAGGATCACTATGGATCATTATCTTATAGCAGTGAAGAAACTTGTCCATCCCTTTACTAAATAGCGAGAGAAAACATTTGTAAGAACAAAAGCACCATCCTCTACCTGCTTGTATGGAAATAAGTCCTGCTGAGTTCAGTAACATTACTTTTAAGTAAGATAATGTACTGATATACAATATTTTCATTTTACTTTAAGCCTTCAAGCAATATTGCCGAATGTATTACAGATGGAAACATTATGTAGGCATAAAGTATATTTTCAATTTCAAAATATTATTAGCATTCTTGCATATTTATTCTTATTACAGGTACTGATTACAGTACTTAGGTCATGAGATATGCCTAAACAAGTTAGAAGCTAAATATCTTCCATAATCTTCTATGAGAAAAGGAACAAAAAAAACTAGAGTTTTTTTTATTCCTGAAGTTCTGATGAGATTATTGTATCTCAAGATTCCACATCTCTTGAGACTCTAGTGGTCTTTTGTGAAATTTCAACTTATTGTTACATTTTAATATTCTTTAAATTAATTTTGAGGTGTATACTTACTAGGATTTTGTGAGTGCTGCAGATCCATGTTCTAATGGAAATCTTAATATTTTTGTGAAGTTGTCCAGCCTTTGCCAATGACAACCAAACAAATATTTTACAAGCCTTGTTTAAAGTATTTACATATTTTTTCTGACTGATTTCTATTTGTTTACATTTTAAACAGCAGTCTAAATGTAACATCTTCACTTGCAATCGACATCTGGACTTAGTCTATTTCTCAGTTAATACTAATCCCAAATACTTTATCCTGCATTGCAGTTTAATTTGCAGTGAATAGATAGAACTATACTACCCAAATGTATTTATCCTAAATACACAATATTGTCCAGATTTTTTTTATAAAGTAGCACTTCTCATAGGAACTTTTTACCAGTCTTTCTTAAAAAGAAAAATAAAATAAGAAGGGTAATACACAATGCCATTTCATGAACACAGTCATGTGGTCATGCTGGGATAGTGACTCCTATAGACTCAATGGGCCATCATTTACTATTGTTAACACTGGGTCTTTAATCTGATTCTATGTATCTGTATGATCTTAATATATTTTTGTAAATATCCCAGAATTTTTTGGATTGTGTAGCAAATAAACTAAAAAAACAAATAAGTATGCTGCTGTACTATACAACCTTTATCTATTGGCTACGTTTCACTACCAGATACCATAGCATTATTTAGTAAAAAAAAAAATCTTCTTTTTACAGAAGCTGACAAAATTGTCGTATCTCTACTTAGCACAGAATGCACTGGAGTCTGTTCCTCCTAATTTGCCAGAAAGTCTACGTATTCTTCACCTTCAGGTTTCTCAATCTATTTTTTTTAACTGTTGCTCAAACAGTAATGGTTTACAACAAGCTTAATGCTTTAAAATACATCCCCAGTGTCTGGGGGATGTGCATCAATCACTTGTTAATGTGGATTTGCAATGTGCTACAATTAAAAAATGTCAAATATGACAGCACTTAGAAAATTATTACCGTATATACTCGCATATAAGCCGATCTCGCATATAAGCCGACCCTTAAAAAACTGCCCCAAAATGAGGAATTTTGCAAAAACTCGCATATAAGCCGACCCCCAAATACCATGGTGTTCAACCCCTGATCTGTCAGGCTATCCTGTTCTGAGCAACACGGTGGCGATCAACCGCCGAGCTCAACGCCCTGCGAAGATGGGCCAAGACCAAGGCTCACCGTCAGAAAGATTCTGGGAGGACAGGGCTTTGGGTGTGACTTCCCTGANACGTATAAGCCGACCCCCAAATTTGAAAAAAAAAAAAAGCGTTCTAAAGTCAGCTTATATGGGAGTATATACGGTACACTGATTAAATCAACTGATGTTAATATGAGCACGTGGTTACACACTACTGTAGTAATTACAATGAATAGATAAAGAATACTGGAGAAAGATATTCTATTTCAAATAACTTGAAAATGCCTAACAACAGAAATCCTTAGAATTATATTTGTTTAAACTTATTTATTGCTTAACTAAGAAAGAATATTAACCCGTTTTAAGTACAATGCTAATTTGGTTTCTGAATCTTTTTAGAGAAAATGTATATGTTCTGTAATATTACAGAAATATTAATAATATGTCAACAAAAGAAAAAAATGAAATTTCAAAGATGCTTGGATTTTTCAAACGTATTGCTTTGATTTACAGTTCAACAACATAACCAGCATCACAGATGCAACTTTCTGCAAAGGAAACAATCAGACCCGTTACGTTCGTCAGCGCATGGATGAGATTAGAATGGAAGGCAATCCAGTCATCTTGGGAAAATATCCCAATGCTTTTATTTGCTTGAAGACTTTGCCTGTAGGCCAATACTTTTAGTTGCTAACCAAAGTGAAACATGTAAAAATTAGATAAAATTACTGTTATATCACTGTTCTAAACATGTCTTTGTATTAATAGCCTCTCACATATATTCAGAACTGTTAATGGTAACGATATATTTAGATCTTCCCTAATGTGGTGATATTGTACCTTCTGATTTAAAATGTTTGAGTGTTCTTCTACTTTTAGATAAAAGACTCAAGTATGAAACCAGGAAAAAGCATCGACTCTTTCTCAGTAATCAGATTACAAAATGAATTCAAATTGATTTTAAAATTGTTACTGTTATGAAGCTAAGAATCACAGTAAATGTAAAGGAATGCATTCTTTCAGGGGACGAGTATAATTTGATGTAATTACAGAAGTACTGAAAATAGACTGTACAATACTTTGGATTTAAAGAGGAAAAAGTCATTCACAGCACATACTGTGTGCAAAGACATATAGGAGCTCTTGCAATGCCTTAAATCCATTTTTCTCAGGATCATGCTGTACCTCTGGAGGGCATCCATGTGTTCCTGGAAAAAAACTTAGCTCATTTAACAAATTGCTGATAGGTGGTACATAAGCATCCTACACAGCTCAAACTATTTTCTCCTTGAAATACAAGGGATGCACTAAATGAAAATCCAGGGAATATGGGGCAACATAGAGCAAGCCTATGATGCTTTCTCAGTCAACGTAGACACAGGTTGGATAGGAAGGGCAAGGGGTTCTTAGATAGCTGACCAAGTGGTAGAGTTTGACACAGTTGAGATTGCTGAAACGTCAGACAAGGCTATGGCTTCATGCTGCTGGCAGGCACAGCTATTTATGCAAGAAAGAACCAATAATACAGAGGGAGATCAGCTGAAATTGCAACATAGACTATTTAAGCCAAACAGCCCTTCCCAATTCAACTTCCGATGCTGGTGAAAGAAGATAATATTATTTTAAATATATTAGCAATCTTATTGGCGAATGTTATTCATTAGCCTGGCAAAATAACAGCCACAAATGAAATTAAAAAAAGTAATCATACTGTTTCAGCCTGATCTCTGCGCTGCAAACTATTGAAATAAAACTATTCAGTGTAGAAAAATGAAATGTGTTCCAGTTTAAATTTGATTTTGTATTTTAAAGAAAAAGTGACCCAAGCTTATTAAAAGTGTTTATCAAAATGAAAGGGAAAAAAACCACCAATCAATTTATGCTATAGCATGGAGGATTTTGCTTAAATGTTAGCCTGCCTGCAAGTCCATTCTGTGGATCCTTTTGTGTGCATTGGGGGTGAGTACAAAAGTTTAAAAAAGGAAAATATATGCCTTAAATCTTGAGGATTACACACTCCTAACCTTTAGTGAGTTTGTGAAATTTATCTCCAACCAACTAATGTGGCATAGTATTTGCAATATGAATAAGTAACATTTTTTAAATCTTTGTTGCATTTAAAGTATATTGATGTTACCAATATCACAATTTTGGTGTGATATCAGAATTGTAATTAATTCAGCTGAATTAATTCATAAAAGACAGCTTAGTTGATTTCAACACAGCAATAAACAATTTGCATGCATATTTCAGATGATGGGTTTTTTTTTTCAGAAATACCAGCACTAAATCTTATTTATACTCATTCTCATTCTTTGCATATGTTTGATTAAGACAGATATTTCTGATTTAATTATTCACCAATATTGGAGACTATTTTACAGCCATGAGCCTTTGCTGTATCTATATACTTTTAGCAATTTAAAATATCATACTTCAATTATATGGTGAATTTATATGATGTGAAACCTTTACAGAGATTTGATTGATTTTAGTCTGCACATGCTTCCTGTTGTCTAGAATTCTCCATGCCTAATAAATAATTATAAAGAAAAAAGGCTTACTGTTCTTTTGTAGATGTCTTACATATCACAGAAAGTAAAATGATAAATTGCTGTAGTTTCCTTTTTTCTCCTAGACCCTACCTCCCACAACACCTGAGCGAATCAGTCTATTTGTATTCTTCCTACCATCAACAGTATTAGGCTACATATTAATCTTTTTTCCTGCCTTCATTCAACTGAAATCACATGATTCCCCACTCTTCCTACTGTTCCTTCTATGGTGATTCTATAATCTATAGGATATTTTCATATTAATCACTCTGATATTCCAAGCAACAATTGGATGCTCTTGAGTATACTGTGGATAACCAAGAAAATTAATAAATGGATCACAGAACAATCCAGTTTTCATTCAAGGTACATATGACCAGACTCATATTACCATATTTTGAGCACATTATGTAAACACCTAACTCTCTTGAGAATCTGTAACTCTGGGAAAGATGGAAGGAAGACAAGCGGGTAATGAGCAACAAGGCAAATGGACTTGATTACAGCAAGAAGCACCACTGAAAGATTTGAAAATCCAAGTCATCCTGGAGAAGGTTTGTCTATGTGGTTCTTAAGAAATGACACCAACCTAATGACACATAATTAATCACATTTTTATTTAGGCAAAATTAAATCTGACGGAGATAGACTAGCACAAATTTCTACACCCATTGATCTCATATTTAGGCTGCAATAACACAAATACCTTTGCATATGATCTATTGAAAATTGAATTTATTTATTAATATTGTAACACCTCTGGTGATACAACTAAACTGGCTTCTAATTAGCTACAGTACTGAGTCCTGTTCCAGAGTATGTTTTTGACATGTAAGGCTCTAAACAACTTGGGACCAGAATACTGCAGAAACTGCCTATACAGTCACAGAACTAATCTGTAATTATAATTTTGTACAGCTAAATGACCTGTAATCATTAAAACATTAAACTTATCAGAAGTCTTATTGTGTGTACCAAGAGTGACACACTACAAGAGTCATCTTGTACGGTAATTACTCAAGATAGGGGATTTTTTGAGTGGTGGCATCTACACTCAGAATGTTCTTTGTCTAGAAATTCATAAGGCAACTATTATTTAGTTGAAGTTGCAATACAATAGCCTAGTGACTGTCAACCAGTGGGCCGGGGACCACTGACGGTATGTTAGAAAATTTTGGTGGTCTGCAGAGAAAAGTCACCCCAAAGCACACACCCCCATAGCAATTAATCCAGGCTCTAGGAACATAAGGCTGTGCTGCTCACATGGCCCCGTGGGGACACAAGGCTTGCGTCACATTGCAAACAACACAAGGTAGTGAGAGGAGAAAGGGCCAAAGGGGAGAACTTGCCCACTCGCCCCATGTGCCTCACCTGGCCACCGGGCTGCTTCTTTCTGCTTTTTTCTTCTTGTGCTTGTGGCTGCATGCAAGGAAAGCAGCAAAAGTCTTTCTTTCTCTCCCCAAACTCCACCAGAAATGAGTCTTTGGGACCCTGCAAGGCATCCTGCTTCAAGAAGCTGTGCCGGTGCAACAAGTCTCACAAAGACTAATTTCTGGCAGAGTTTGGGGCAGATAAAGAAAGACTTCTACTGCTTCTGCTGCTTTCCTTGCATGAAGCCAAAAGTTTCTCTCTCCCTGAGAACGGATCTAGAGACGGTATCCTGCGATCCCAAATAAAGGATGATTGATTGGTAGGAAAACGGGATAGGAAATTTTCCTGCAGATTTTTTTTGGGATTTTCCCAGGGTCTCTGGTCCACAGGATTTAAAATTATGAGTTTGGTGGTCCCTGAGTTTCAAAAGGTTGGTCCCTGCAATAGCCAATAAGGTTTATCTGAGGCAAGATTATTACTAACCAGAAACGTATCTATATAAGTGAATTGATGAATTATTTTTACTTAGTGAGATATGTGAATACAGGTCTGGTTGACAATCCTTTTATAGCAGTATAAAGATAGTTTTTTCCATTAAAAAATTCTGAGATGTTTCTCTGCTATTCTGCTATATTGATGCCACAGTTGTATCTTGTGATTGCGATTTTATTGTTACATTATTTTATGGATTATTATTTTATACTTAGATTTTTATTACTTGGTTATTTTAAATTGTTTTTTATAATACCCAGAGTTGATCTGATGATGATAGTCCAGCTATACAATAAATAAATATACAACATATCTAAAACTGTGGGTTTGCTAAAATATTATTTTACAGTCTATACTGGATGAGATAAACTTTCTGGCATTCTTTTTAACACAGTCCTCAGACTAATGGCACAGTTCTCAAGCTGGTGTTTTGTATAGTCATTGGGAGAGAAAAAAAATCACACTTCTACCCAGGAAATTATAAACAGTATAATTTTGAAGCATTGCAATCTTCATAAACATATATTACTGAAATGCTCTCTATTAAATTAATGGGTCATTTACACATTCATTTAACTCCACTAATTCATGCACAAAAATTAATGTTTCCAAAGTACTACCTTAAAATGAGTGAAAGCATGTTCCCGATGTTTACACCATTCAGAGAAACAAGTCAGACTTCTGAAGAACAGGCAAAGATTCCCATTTTCTTCAACCCTAGAATGCATTAATATATATATTAATATATATTATATAAGTATTTTGCATGGATAACTTTTGTCCATATTATTTTTCTAAACTCTTGAATGAATAAAAAGTGACAAAAACTATTAAACATTTTTGCATAAATTGCTGAACAGTGTCCTTAAGTTGTAAATTTTTTATTTAAGATCATGTGTTATTTTAATAAATCTTGATAAGTGGAGGCTTAGTTTGTATGTATTAATTTTATTTAAAACATTTATATAGTTACTCATCTTATAATCAAATTGAAATGTATTTACTCCCATCATTTTGCTTTCAATTATCTCCTTTCTCTGCTGAACATCTGTGTAGTTTGCAGCAATGTTAATAAACTTTATACATGTCTAACAAAGACATATTAGCACCATATGTTAGCTCTAAAAAAACAAAATCAACAGTTAGTTCAAAAGACATATAATTTTGTCTCCCTAATTTTACCAACCACTCCTTTCCTCCAAAGGAAACTAATTTGCTTAACAAATACTGATTTTGGTTTCTTCAAGAGAGAGTTATTAAAACAAAGTATTACTTAGCATGATATTTTAATCAGGTCTGTGATTGGATTTACATGCTGTGCTTTGTACAGTTTGCTAATAAACCACAATTATTGGCTTTATAAAATCAAACAAACCACATTTTGGCTTAAGGAATACTGTATTTCTAAACATGCTTTTTTCTGAAACACAAGAAACTATATTGTGTCTCCCTGACTTACTGGAAAGATAAAACAACAAACAATTGAACTTTGAAAAAATACAGAAAAACTTTATATAGTGTTGTAACAACATGGTTATTTAATCATTACATTACCCACTCCAGGCCTAAGGGTAAAATAGCAGGTGACAATTAACACACATTATGTTTAAAAAAGCAACAAAAGAGAAGATAGCTGTGTTCAGTAATTCAAAACCAGCATAATTGAATTATTATTAATATGATTTGAATATTCATTTATTCAATTTATATTGCTGCCTATTCGCCTATGGCAACTCAAAGCAGCTTACAGAATATAAAACCACATTTAAAACAATAAAAACTAACAAAAAATCAAGTAAATTAATATAGTACAATATAGCAAAATCACCCTCCAACTCCCCCCCCCGCCCGCGACAGCAGATCACATGAGCCATTTAATGGATTCCATCCCACTCGGGTTCCCCAGGCCCAGTGGCAGAACCAGGTCTTCACCACCTTCTGGAAGAGTATTAGGTGGGGGCCGTTCTAATCTCTGGGGGAATGATGTTCCAGAGAGGGAGCCACCATGGAGAAGGCCCTTCTTCTGGGTCTCAACAGGTATATCTCCTCAGGGATGGGACCCGCAATTACTGCAAGAAAAAGTGCTCTAGAGCATTATAAGATCAGTCTAAAACAAGGGTGTCAAACTCGCATTGCACGGCAGCATCACATGACATATCAGGACTTTTCCCCCCATTGCTAAATCGGGCAGGGACAGGGGCAGAACATGATGTATCTGGCCTGCGGTCCGCGAGCTTAATACCCCTGGTCTAAAGTCACCGTACTAAAAATGTAACAAACCAAAAGCCAAATGGTCGAGTATTAAAGCAAAAATATGATATGAGGGATCCTTGATGTTCTTTGCAAAAGAGACTATCACCCAGCCCAAAAAGGAACAAAGACTCCAGCACCTCTCCACCAGCGATCAGCACCCAGATCAGCATAGATTAACTCCAAGATAAACTTCAGACAAACAGTCAAGTAAATTAACTCCAAGATAAACTTCAGACCATCAAGAAACTGCCAAAGAAGCTGGGAAGGCGGAGCTGGCATTGTGACAATACAGCATGTGATCTTGGAGGTCTGAGATCACTGTCAATATCTTTGCTCCTGGACGGTCCAAATGGATCTAAACTGTTCCAAAGAGATGGTGAATGTAAAGAGCGCATCCTGTTGATCCCAGGGATATGGCAAAGTCCCTGGTAGATCCAGGAGAAGCTCTTTTTGCCAGCAGCAAAGAGGCAGCCATTAAAGCTG
>BHFT01028173.1:0-30619 GCA_004320025.1 Laticauda laticaudata | reverse complement strand
TTCACAGAAGTGTGATTGACTTGGAGTTACACTGTGTTGTTTAAGTGTTCCCTTTATTTTTTTGAGCAGTGTATTTTACTTTAGGCTGAGACCACAAAATGGAAAAAAGTTCTAAAAATCCTGATATGACAAAGTTCAAAAAATGTAACAAGAAAATCACATACTATCTTATGTCTCACACTTTAAACCTATACTGTTCAATACAAATGTATGCAGAAATATTTTTATTTATTTATTTATCTTGAACCTTTATTATTTTTTACAAATAACTAAAGGCAGCTAACATATCCAATACACTTTCCTCCTCATATTTTTCCCACAACAACAATCCTGTTAGATGAATTGGGCTGAGAGAGAATCACTGGCCCAAGGTCACCCAACTGGTTTTCATGGCTAAGGCGGGACTATAACTCATCACTTTCCACTTTCTAACCTAGTGCTTAACCACTAGACCAAACTGGCTTTCCTTTAGTGTTAATTATTTCACAGCCATAGCATATTATTAAAGGTTGCTGTTTGTGCTTCAGTCATCTTTGAAGGACTGTTGCAAGTTCTTCACTTGGATGAAGAGAAGATGAAGATTACTTGAGTATTTTATTAGTAAAATTCAACTTTTTCTATTTTTCAAGGCATGTTCCATATCATTAACATTTTCATAAAAGCTCACCAATGCACACATAACATTTAGAATTCATATTTGAACACTTTACTTTTTGTCACAGACTTTCAAATTCTCAAGCAGGATCATCTTGCCACAGAAATAACTTGTGGGAACCATATTATATGCCAATGTTAGCAGAGCCAAAATCCTAAGCCGGGCCAGTCAACAATGCAGCATAATTTCTATGTCTTCCTTCCTTCCTTCCTTCCTTCCTTCCTTCCTTCCTTCCTTCCTTCCTTCCTTCCTTCCTTCCTTCCTTNAGTCAACAATGCAGCATAATTTCTATGTCTTCCTTCCTTCCTTCCTTCCTTCCTTCCTTCCTTCCTTCCTTCCTTCCTTCCTTCCTTCCTTCCTTCCTTCTTTCCTTCCTTCTTCCCTTCCCTTTCCAGCAAGTAACAAATGGCTTTTGAAATTAGGATAAAATCTGCAAGTCCATCTTATCCTTAAGCATACCATATGATATTTCATTGAAAGAGGATTTGAAGCCTTCTTTACCGCCTTATAGAATATTCCGCATAAGGTAAGCAAATGTGTGGATTTTCTTCATTGTAGTTGCATCTTGTATTAGTGATTGGGAAAGTGTTATTTCTGTAAACACAATAATGAACTCTAGAGCTGCTATGCTTATGAGAATAGCTTGCTTGCCATGCCAGAACACTCATTACTTTTTCACAAAAAAGCCTTGCATTAAAATATCCAAGGAGAAATTATGTGGAGACATATATCAATCAGGTTTTACAGCATCTAGCATAGACAATTGCTCCAATAATGACATCAGAACTGGAAAGGGTCCCTTCTGCCTTCTGTTTCAGATTGATACTTGTTGGTACCTTCTATGTCCATGATATTGTCTCTGTTTTCTTTCTGGTTTTGCAACTGTAGCTGTTCCAAAATCCTTCAAGAGAGCAAATGTTCCCAGGGATGACCAATTGCTGACTTCTACTTTAGAGTCCCAGTTTCATAATTATACGTTTACATAAGGAGGACTTCTGTGTTATTAAGAGTCATATATACATTGAATATAGCTAGCCCAGGGTGTTTAGGCAATTTAGATTCAGATAATAGGTAGTACTCCATTGCAAACTATTTCTTCTTATATTGGTCATGGATTATATGCATGCTATTAAGTTAGCCTTTTATTAAGCCTCTGATCCATTATGCAGCTCCACATAAGCATATTTTCAGAGCTTTCACTGCCCTGTCATGATCGGGCAAGAGTGCTTATTCATAAAGAACTGTATCTTCAGTCTCTAGTCATTAGTAAGGATGGGTCATAAATCATGCCCTGCGTCTGTAACCTAGTTATAGTTCTGAAAGCAAAGAGTTCCTGAAATCATGGTTTTATATTAAAAAGCTTTAAAACTCATTAGGTTTTGATAATTACACTAATATCTTAAAGCATGCAAAATCATTTCTGTGAGAGATTAGGCTTAGAACATTTGGAATAGTTTTGTCTCAGCTTCACAGGAACTTAAGAAAAGAGATCAAGAAATGTTCCCCCTAGATCACAGTTGGCACCTTGAGTGAAAATGGTGGACTGAAAGGCAACCTCAGAGCTAAAACTATCAAGAGAGGGAAAAACCAAATAATTATTTTCTTCGGTATAGTGCAAAGGACACTACACATACAGTGATCACAGTATCGACCTTCTTGATGAATTTATATAAAATCAGTTTACCTGCAAGGAAGACTTTGCTCAAGATAAACATTGAAGAAGAATCTTAGTTCACCCACAGCGCCTTTTCAAATATCTCTTTAGACAAAAATCATTTAAAATTTTTGATCACCTTATTTTGGGATCATTATAAACAATGACATATTCAATTTCTGTTTTCAGACCTTTATATTTTGTGATTTTCTCTAGTTATTCCTCTTCTGTTTAGCTGTTTTCAGATACTGTCATGTCCACTAGCCAGACCTTTTTTTTTTCTTTTTTATCAAAATTGTCAAGTCTGGAGTGTTTTGTCCCAGGTTTATGTCTTTTGTATTCTAAAATCCCAGGGTACTTTAACTTCTAATGCATCATTGTTGCTACTTCATCATGTCATTGTTTGTAATCAATCTGTGTCATCTCTTTGTAGCAGCTAACAAGGTGATCCACTTTGTTCAGCTTTGTTACAGAGATATCATTTTTATCAGTTTTATTGGTTCTGGCTTTATAGCATTTTTTCTTAAGATTTGGTCTTGTTCAGTCAGAATTAGCTTATTTGTCTGTTTTTTTTTTTTTTACTTCNGCTTATTTGTCTTTTTTTTTTTTTTTACTTCCTTACTCTTAGCCATTGCCAGGTCTTGTTGCTTTGCCCCCAACCCCCTCTCTCTGTGTATACTAGCCTGGGATATGATACAGTGATGGAATTATTGTGGACATAAGCTGAACTTGACCCCCCCAAAAGATAATTAATGCCTACTCACTATACATTAAATCCCTATAGTGATATATATGGATTCATGTTTGCCCTGCAGAAATGGTGGCAGAGGTTTACTACTGAAGAAGAAAAGCTTACATTAACTGATTATGTATAAAATAGCCAAGAATGATCATTGATGCAAGTTAAAAAATAAAATTCACAGAATATATTGACAATAAAACATGAATATTGGAATAATATAATAAAAACATGAACAAAATGCTGGCAAGACAAAGCAGTATGTGGTCAGTTTCTATATAACAGTGGTTCTCAACTTGTGGTCCACGGTCTGAGAAGGCTTGAAGAAATGTTATGATTTAAATCTCGAGTTAAGCCTTGGGATTCTTGGTCATAGTCTGTGGCCACAAAACATGTTTAAGGGGTCTGTGGTAAAGAAAATGTTGAGAACCACTGCTCCACTAGATTCAATGAGATGAGGATAAAGATACAATCTGGCAATGGTTTACAACTGAAACGGTTTAAAAAATAAACTGAAGGCTTAATTTTGCCTGCTCACAAGCAAGGTGTTTGGACTAATGCAATAAAGCCTGAATTAAAATATCATCAAATGATTCAGATTGTGTGAAGAAGCAAAAGAAACAGTAGATCATATATTATACATTAGATCATTGAAGAAGATTGCACAAACTGATTATAATTAGCAGGTTAAAATATTGTGGGATTTCCAAATACAAACTAATAAAGTCTTGGCTCAGAACACATAAGATTCAGCTATGGTTGAAAGAAGAAAGTATGGATATTTGATGTGGCATTACCAGGGGTTAGCAGAATAGAAGTTAAAAAAATTGGAGCTGATAAACTGTTAAGATCTGAAAACTGAAGTTGAAAGATTGTAGCATAAACTAATCATGGTGGTCACAGTTAGTATTGGCACACTGGGTATGAAGAACTTCCAAAGAACTTGGATGGCACTTTGCAAATCTTTGGGACTAAATAATAAATTAACTACGTCCACAGCATACAGGGAAAATTTATATAAAATGTTTTATAGGTGGCATCTTCCTCCTGCTAGACTAGCAAAAATGTTCAACCTAAGCCCAAGCTGTTAGAAATGTAAAAAAGAAAAAGGTACATATTTTCGTATATAGTGGACCTGCCCAGAGGTCAAGAAATATTCGAATATAATTCAGTTATGGCTAGAAGAAATAACAAAACAGAAAATTGAACCCAAACCAGAACTATTTCTGTTAGGCATAATAACAGAAAAATATAATAAAAAAGATAAATACATTATACTATATATCTTCACAGCTGCTAGGATTTCCTATGCACAGTTTTGGAAGCAGGAAAATGTACCATCAGAAAATGTTATAAACAAAATTTTAGACTGTGCAGAGATAGAAAGACTAACAATGAAATTAAGAGACAAAGAAGAGTCAATATATTATAATGTCTAGGATGCCTGATAAGAATGGTTTCAGAATAAAAAGAAATCAAAATGATTAAGTAAAGAATAAGAAACTATATAAATACTTATATTTACATTAATATCTATCTATATTTATTAATATATTAAGTTGAAATTGTATAATGAAAGAAATGGGTATATAGAAAGATGATAAGGAAATGTAAAGGATGTCTTGATGTTGATATAATGATGTATAAAGTTTTATTTTATGTTTATAAATTTTGAAAACTAAATAAAAATTAATTAAAAAAGAAAACAAAAATCTGTGTTGACAAAATTTCCATCTGTCAGTTATAAAAGGCCACATCACTTGCAGACTCACATATGGTACATAAATACATTATGGATTTGATGTAGTGCTTAAGGTGCTGGTCTTGAAATGAGGAGATTGTGAGTTCTAATCCCACTTTGGGCATGAAAACCCGTTGGACTGGTCACTTTCTTTCAGATTGTTTTCTAACAATCTTTTGTGGGAAGACCCATTTCCAGTCCTTTATCTTGATGTTTATGAATTCTTGTTTGATGCGTTTTTAATTGTATTACTGTCACTGTGACTTTCCTAGGTCTTCTAAAGGCTTAAGACTTACCTTTCTATAATTATATATACTCCAACATTTTATTTTCTAGTACTTCTGAAAATTCAGTGCATCTCCGACTGACCCACCAAAACTATAAATGCTTCTTAAAGAACTAGTTACAGTTCTCCAAAGCAATTCAAAATGTCCATAGCCCATTTATTTTAATATTTGAAAAGCAAAGTTGGATTTTTTTCCCTTTCTTTTCTGGAAAGAGATTCTACTGTAATTTACTGGGATCACATGGTGTTATCTATTTTCTAATAAATCTTCAACTTCACCCTTATTCATCAATATATATACAATAAAATAGCAATTTTTCCTGATATTTTAAGAAACCAGCAATCTAAATGTGATTGTTATAAGGTTCAGTGTTATGTAGTAAAGGATGAGAAAAGCAGAAGTTAGATTTGTTTTCAAAGCTATTGCTATGAACATAGGTGTCAATGAAATTTATTTAGTTTCTTGTGCAAAAAGCATAACTATATAGATACCTTCCAGATAAACATTCTCTTCTATATTCCCTGATTATTAAATACAGAATCCCTAGCAGTATGTTGTTTTCAGTATTTCATCTTAAAATATTTATTGAGAAGAATATCTCTTAATTGCAACTATTAGAAAATATTGCATTTTTTTGTCAAAAAATATTTTTGATATGGAAGTATTGACCTTTCCTTTCCTTTCCTTTCCTTTCCTTTCCTTTCCTTTCCTTTCCTTTCCACACTGTTTGAATAAGGTTATCATGTAGCAAACGATCCTCCATGAGCATCAGAGAAACATGAATAGCTTGTTTTGCAGCATTTGGGAAGTTGGTACAGTGAAAATCAACCATCTCCTCAGTTTGACAGAAAAGATAAAACATCACAGCAGTCAAGAGGCTCTTCAGATACACAGCCCAATCCCAAATTTGTGAACATTTTCGTGGGATTCATTTCTAAGGATAGAATCCATTTTGATTCCTTCACAGAATCATCTATTATTTAAATACATGTGACAAAACTTGAGGTTTGCCAGTTGAGCAGCTGGAGCAAACTCTCCTTTTTGCCACTGAGCATGTGGATTTGTTGAAGGTATTTCACCTGACAAGCCCTGTTGAAAGTACCCCTACGTCTTCTGACAAGCATCCATCAACATGCAATATTTATTCTTCTGTTTTAGTTTCACTGCAAGTAATTGGCAGCTCTTCAGCAAGGAGCAGGTTTCCTGCTGAGACAGCACCACCTGTACAGCTTTATGAGCCCAGAATGAACATTCTGAAACAAGAGTTTTCATAAGGGTATAAAGTTGATAAAATGAACAAAGTGCACTTGCTAAAATGAAGGGAAACAGAATTCTTTCATATAACCTTCTCCCCCAGCTCTTATCACTGCATGTATATGTTCTATTTTGCTGCACTTTCCTTTACAAAATCTTTCTCCCACCCTATCTAAAAAAGCTTCCCCCATACATAAGCAAGCTGCTTTTTCACAACTCAGCAGTGATATTTTTGGCATTGGTTTTTAAAGATATAACAGGAGACAAAGAAGAGAATTCTTTAAAAAGTTGAACCCATTCCCCTTTCCCTTAAGCTTTTCCTGATAGCTCATTTTACATGTTTTGGACATGATGTGTTCTCATCAACCCAGCTGGCAATCCAAAGCAGATTGTTAGATGGGATGAGAGGTTTCACATTTCAAAGGCATGTGGTGGACTACATGTTTAAGAAGATTGTTCATGCCATTTCAAGGAAAGGAAGTAAGGAAAATTACACAAAGAGACAGAAACATATACATTTCAGAAAAGGTTATTGTCATGCCCCTGTTTGAATCTGACTCTGAAGGAGAAGAGTAACATCTGACAGGGAGTGGGAGTGTGGCTCAGGAGGTTGTAGAGGAAACTGGGGAAGGGCACAGGCCAACTAGACATTCAGAGG
Organism: Laticauda laticaudata; assembly: GCA_004320025.1. NCBI lineage: Eukaryota > Metazoa > Chordata > Lepidosauria > Squamata > Elapidae > Laticauda > Laticauda laticaudata. Next base: position 23,631 of record BHFT01028173.1, on the reverse strand, counting down.
AAGACCCAGCCCTATCCCCTCTTCATCCCAGGGAGGAGTGAATAAGGGAGAAATGTGAATGGTATGGTCTATGGGGGAGGAAAGGGCCTTGATCCCCTTCATGGGCTGTAGCTGTGAGGACTGTTTAAAAGAACAAACTGCACATGGGCCCGTGCTGGAAGCAAAGCATGAAAATATTTCTAGTCTGTCCATTCTTATCTGAGTTCTGGCATCCTTCCCAGTGTGTGTATTTTGATATCTGTGGACGGCTTCAGTTTGAACAGAAATTCTTCCTTTTCACAACTATTTGTGGGGGAATTTTTTCTCCAGTCAATTATATTTGGGCCTTTGAAGCCAAGTTGAAGGAATTAAAGGGACTTCGCGTGTTTTTGTGACTTTGTTGCTTTTGTATCCCAGCCTGGGTTATCACATTTTGCTTCCAGCCACCTTTTCAACTTGCTTCTGTTTTACGTGGGGTGAGCATGGATCAGCTCATAGCAGACAATGCCTAGCTAAGCCAGCAAGTAGTTCTTTTGAATGCCCGGAAGCGGTGCTGGATAAATTTGATGGATCGCTGGCCCAATTTCCAGCATCTTTTGGGCAGTGCCAGCTTTATATGAGTCTTTGGCTAGAGGACTTCACTACTTATGATTGGGATAAGGTGGGGTTTTTGATTAGTTTGTTCTCATGCTATGCAGTACATTGGTCAATGCCTCTGTTGATCCAGCCCAACCTGTTGTTGGACAATTATGCCAAATTTGCCATCAGTTAAAGTCCATGTTTGAGGATCCTGTTTGGGCCCAAATGGCAGATAGGCGATGGAGAGAATTGAGGCAGGGGCAAGGTTAACTCAAGGATTATATTGCTAACTTTCGGGTGGTTGCCTGGGACTTGGAATGGAATGAGGCAGCATTGATAGACCAGTTCCAGGAAGGCTTGTCATCAGAGCTGGACAAGTTAGCACATACTGTATGTCCTCTCACCTTGCAGAAGTTCATGCATCTGTTTCTTCCTCCCGATGCCAGGTTTCAGCAGCAACTGGCAGTGACAACAGACAGAGACTGCATCCGCTCCCAGAAAGATAGCGTCCCATTGAAAGCGCCTCTGCAGTTGGGGGCTGCCCACCCTCATCTGACCCAAGCAGAAAAGGATAGGAATCATCATGATGACCTATGCTTTCATTTTGGCAGTTGAAGCCATTTTGCGGCCAAGTGTCCTGCTAAGGCACCTAAAGTGGTGATGTCAGCAATGGTGGGAAATGAGCATCGCCTGATCTATGGGGGGTCTGTAGGTTGGACTACAATGTCCTCAGGGCCACCATCATCTCCATCTTTGCCATCTTTTCCATCTTCACCATCTCCAGCCCAGTCGTCCTTGCTGAAGCATCTCATGGTGACAGTGAATGTGTTCATGCTTGGTCAGAGAGCGGTGGAGATTCAGGGGCCATGGCCAATTTCATGAATGCTCATTTTGTCATGCAGTGGTCCATTCCCCAGCAACAGGTGTCACCGGTGGTATTGGTGTAGACGATTGATGGTTGTCCCCTTCATTTGGGACCTGTGCTTGCTGCAACCAAACCCCTTCACATGAGTATTGGGCAGCATGTAGAGGAAGCCATGTTCTACATTGCCGCAGTACCTCATTTTCCATGCTCATTTCCAAATCGTGCTGAGTTTGGAGTGTTTACAGGCCCATGATCCACAGATCATCTAGTCATTTGGAGCAGTGCAGTTTCTTGGCAGGAAGTATGCCACTCATTGCCTGCATGCCTGTGCAGGGGATGTGCTTATGCCCATGGACTTGAATCTACCTGCAAAATTGGTGGACTTGGCTGATGTGTTTGGGGAGAAGGAGGCAGATCAGTTGCCTTTGCAATGGTAATATGATTGTCTGATTGATTTTTTGCCCAATGCAAAATTGCCAGTGGGTTGGATATACACCCTGTTGGAACTGGAGCTGGATGCATTGCGGGATTTTATTGAGAAGAATCTCTGTAAAGTGCTTATCTGGCCTTCTACCTCCACATTGGCTGCACCGGTGCTCTTCATCAAGAAAAAATCGGGGGAGCTACACCTGTGCTGAGATTACTGCAAGTTGAATGCAATCACAGTACGGAATCGGTACCTGCCTCCCCTCATCCCTGAACTTATTGAGCAGCTTCATCAAGCTAAGATCTTCATGAAGCTGGATTTGCATGGGACCTACAACCTGGTTCACATTCGTGCAGGTGATGAGTGGAAGACAGCCTTCTGGACAAGGTATAATCATTTTGAGTATACCGTGATGCCTTTTGGCTTAACCAATGCTCCAGTTGTGTTTATGCACGGCATCTTCCATGACTTATTGGATCAGTTCATGGACATTTATCTGGGTGACATTTTTATTTACTTGGTGCCAGGAACACTGGCAACATGTGCGGCTGGTGTTGCAATGCATGTGTAATAACCACCTGAGCATGAAAAGTGTCAGTTCACGATCGACTTCTTGGATCATCATATTTCACCTGTCATTGTAGAAATGGACCTGGAAAAAGTTGAGTCGTTACAGGTGTAGAAACTTCCACAGCAAGTCAAAGATGTGCAGAAATTGTTGGGGTTCATGAACTGTTACCGCACATTTATTCCCACTTTGCTGCTTTGACTGCTCCCCTTTCTAATCTGCTCAAGAAAGGGGAGAAATTCTATTGGGGTACTGAGGAGCAGGCAGCTTTTGATGCCCTGAAGGTCACCTTTGTTTCCAAGCCTATCCTCAAACACCCTGATCCATTCCAGTCATATGTGGTGGAAATAGATGCTTCTGTGGGCATTGGTGTGGTGGCCATTGGTGCGGTGCTCCTTCAGGCCTATGCCCCTGCAGGCACCTTGTTCCCTTGCACCTATTATTCAAGGAATTTGTCGGCTATACAATATGGGATAAGGAGCTGTTGGTCATTAAGGTCACTTTTGAGACATGGTGGCACCACCTGGAAAGGACTTCTCACCAGATCGAGGTTTGGATGGATAATTGCAATTTGGAACACCTACATACAGCCCAGACATTGAACCAGCATCAGGTGAGATGGTCATTGTTTTTTGCCCGATTTGATTTCCAGGTGACCTATGTTCCAAGTGGGTGGAATCAGTGCACTGATGCACTATTCCAGAAACCCGAATATACCCAAAGGGAGGACAAAATCTTGCCCCAGATGGTGATTCTGTTGGAGCGGTTTGTGGCCACTGAGGAACCTGTGGACCTTCAAGTTAGGATTCAGGAGGTGCAACAGCAGGATCCATTCATGGCAGCTTGTCATTGAGAACTGGATGGGAATGGGAGACAAGAGACTCCTGTGCATGTACAGGGGACCTGTTGTGGTTCCATGATTGCATTTACATGCCCAGAGGTCCTCTGACTTTATCCTACATCAATGCCATGATAGTCCAGCAATGGGACACTTTGGGGTTTTCAAAACACTGCACCTCATCTCTAGGACATTTTGGTGGTCGTGACTTAGGCATGATGTGTCAGGATATGTGGTATCCTGCGGGATCTGTCGAAGACCAAGTATGCTCTTGGTGTGTCCCTGGTCACTTACAGCCATTACCCAGGCCAGAAAGACTCTGGGTGCAGTCTCATTGGACTTCATAACTGAGTTTCCACCATCAAAGGGGCACTACAACCATTTTGGTGGTGGTGGATATGATGACCAAAATGGCCCACTTTATTCCATGTGCAGGTCTTCCTATGGCAGGATGATGGCACAGTTCTTTATCTCCCATGTATTCCAGTTGCATGGGCTACTGGACCGAATAGTGTCAGACCGGGGGGGGGGTACAATTTACAGCACACTTTTGGCAGACTCTACTTGCCTGCCCATCACCCCGAAACTGATGGAGGGACAGCGAGAGTGAATGCTATCTTAAAGCAGTATCTCCGCTGTTTCAGCAACACCCAACAAGACAATTGGGTAGAGGTGCTGCCTGTGGAAGAATTGGCTTACAACAATGCTCAACGTGCATATACCTGCATGTTCTTTGCCAGCTACGTTTTTCATTCATGACTATTCCCTTTGTCCCTATCTGACTCCCCAGTTCTGGCAGTGGATACATTCTTGCAAGAATTAAAAGTCATGCACCATAGTCCAACACCAGCTGGAGAGAGCCAAGGTGGACTACAAGCACTTTGCATATCAACATCATTCTGATGTTCCACCTTTAGGCAATCAGGTTTGGGTCTCTACCCAGTACTTACCGACAACATGGCCATCGAAAAAGCTCGATCACTGTTACTTGGGACCTTTTCTGGTTGAAGTAGTGATCAATCCTGTGGCATTTCATCTATCTCTGCCACGGACCATGCATATACATCCCGTCTTTCATTGGTCCTTGTTAGTTCCAGTATCAGCTGACAGCCCGCATAGACCAGCTCCACCACCACCTGTCATGGTAGCCCCTCAAGGAGAGGCAGAGTACAAAGTGGACAGCCTTGATCCCCTTCATAGGCTGCAGCTGTGAGGATTGTTTAAAAGGACAAACTGTGCATGAACCAGTGCTGGAAGCAAAATGTGAAACTATTTCTAGTCTGTCCGTTCTTATCTGAGTTCTGGTGTCCTTCCCAGTGTGTGTATTTTGATATCTGTGGATGCCTTCAAGCCCTTATCCTGCCTGGTCTCCTTAATTGCTTCAGTGTGGTTTGTGTTGTTTTTTTCTATTTATAATTTATATGTATTTGAGTTTGAACAGAAATTCTTCCTTTTCACAACTGTTTGTGGGGGAGTTTTTTCTCCAGTCAATCATATTTGGACCTTTGAAGCCAAGTTGAAGGAATTAAAGAATTAATTCACCTATTTTTGTGACTTTGTTGCTTTTGTATCCCAGCCTGGGTCATCACATTTACCACTGTTTTGCTATTTGCAAATGAAGATGCTTTGATTGAATAAGCCTAATAGCTTTAGGATTACACTCACATTTTCTGAAATACAGAGTGAACCTAGGACAAGTGACTGATAGTGTTGTATACCGGGGTCCCAACTCCAGCGCAGGTACCAGCCCTGGTCTTTAACCTGCCAGGAACGGACAAATGAAGTCCCAGTCATGAACACAAGATCCAGGCAGGGTGCAAAAGCACTCTCCACTGGTCCATGGAAAAACTGGCTTCCATGGAACCAATCCCTGGAGCCCAAAAGGTAGGGGCCAGTGTTCAATACAACTAAACTCTGTATACTTAGCTGATTTAGGTGAGATTGGTCCCCACACTTCCATTCTTCCACAGGAGCCTGAAGAGCAGGTTCTGCCTGATAGTCTAGGAACCTAATGGGGGAACATCACATTGGAGGTGGTTATTTAATTAAGAGGCAATTCCACCTGTCCCCCCACCCTTTGTATCGTGTTCCTTCTCTTCAAATTTTTTTACTATATCTTGATTGAGATTTTTATTTTTATTCTTTTAAAAATATTTATTTGTTAGGTTTCAGATGTTTTAATGCTGGAAGCCATGTGGAATAAATTTTGCTTTGAGATGAGTGGCAAATAAATTCAATAAATAAATAAATTCCATAACCTTTTATCAACAATACTGAGTCAATTATATTTACATACTACATGAAGAACAATATAGTAAATTCACCATGCAGTGAATTTTTGGTATGGCATATTTAGATTGACATCAATCTGTAAAATGTAACATTTGAAGCTCACTGAGATGTTTCTAGGCTAAAATAAATACACAAATATTTCATTGAAATAAATACAAAAAGTTGGTTGAAACTAATATATGTACCAATGATTTATTTCAGTGAAATATAAAAGGAGTTTATTTTATCTGGAGCCAACTAATTGTGTGGAAAACCAATGAAACGTATACTGAATCAAGAAGTTGTGACGCAAGATCCCACCATATCCTACTGTGTAAGTTACATTATTCGCCATGTCAAACATCTGTTAAATGATTGTACCATCCCATCATTAATCAAGCAGATGAATTTAATATCATGGCAAGTGAGATCAGTTACACCTAGATTCTTGAATTCTAACAGTCATCAAGCAAATGAGAAGGTGCATCTGAGTGTAAGTAAAGTGAAGAAAATCTCCATGAAACATTAACAATCTTTTGAGACTTATCTTTTGAAGTATAGTTATAACAGAGCACAGTGAATATAGGTAGAAGCAGCTCATTACTGTCTGCCTGTGCTCTCATTGTGTCTAGTGAATTTATAGGTTTACTTTTCTTCATGTGTCAGTAATCTCATACTAATGTTCCTACCTCAAAACAAAAGAGCACTATTGTGCATCACTGTGCAACATCAACAAAATTTCCAGCAGTGCTCCATCTTAATAATTGTTATTAGAAACAATGGACTGAGTTGTAGAATTTATATACCTTTACTTTGAAAGGGCTGCTTGAGAAAGTATCACCCTCTGAAAAAAGTGACAAAGTTGGGGGAAAATTTATCCAAGAAATAGCATGAGAGTAATAGCCAATCCTCCCATTCTTGAAATTCTAGTACGATTTATCTCCTATGCAACCTTTTTTTCCTTATTTAAAAAAGGTGGCTAAGGTTGTCTTTAACAAGGATGCAATGAAACATTAAAGATTAGAACTATACAAATATATATGCCTCTAGTTCCAGATCATTCTTGTCGATTACTGTCACTAGTCATCACCTTTTGTTATCTTGTTTTGTCTGAATTCTTTAGATGATTCCTTGTTTGCCTCAGTAGTAGCAACAATTTAATGGACAAAGACATATCAGTTCAGTGTGTTGGATATTATTTGGAACCAGGGCCTTGGAGTCCATGAAATCTGCCAGAAACTTGATCCTAGAATCCAATGGAATTGTTGCAAAATAGAGAGACACTATTCAGAGAAGAAAAAGGCATTTACTAGTTCCTCGGACACATTATAATTAGATACAGTGTGTGACATTAAATCCTGCTATTAATTAACCAATGGAGAATTATAATACAGTTAGGAACTCTCATAGTACTAATTCTGCCAGGACCTTAATATTTTAGGTTATCAAACAGATTTAGAAGTTCCAGAAATCCAAAACTGAAACTAAAATAACTATGTGTCAGCCTTTTCTCAGCAAGCTAGAATGGAAACAGTCAACAGGCATCCTAGGATACAAGAATAGGCAGGTGTATTGCAAGTAAGCTAAAGAATTTTCAATGGCAGCTATGTATCAAATGTAAGCTGAGTTATAAGATCATGAACCTTATTTATATGAAATCAAGGTTCACAATCTTGTACCTCTTTCTCCTTCCTACGCAATATCATAGGATGAAAAGGATCGTTTCCACCAGTCACTTTTTATAATCACTCACAAATTAGTACAATTCATTAAAAAGTAACTGAGGCTCACATAATATCAAGTAATAAAATAATCACTGACTATTCAATGATTAAAATTAACAGCAAGTTCAAAACATTCCATTCCCCGAGAGAAAGATGGAAAGTAAATTCAAAGAAATGTAGGGGAAATGGAAAGCTTAGCGTTGGGCTTCTTACCACAACAAAGAAAGAAGGAAGTTTACAAACTGTACCATCCATACAGGCATATGTGCATTATTATTTTTTGCTTGAGAATAGTAAATAAACATTAAAAAGTTATATTCTTGGGAAAAAGGGGGAAATAACAAATTTCTTGACAAAGTAGGCAAGAAAAGGACAGTATTAGCCTCCTTGAGTTTTTTCTGGCTAAGTTGGAAAGTTGTTTGGCTTTGTGTGATACAGAGGAAGTCAGTGAGGGAATTGGTGCCCTGCTTTCCTTTGGATATAAATAGAAGAGAAAGAGGGAAAGTGGGGAGAGATAAGAATACGGTATCTGCTCAGTTATGTAGGACCTTCTTTTCTGAATAGCTGGACAGTGAGGGACCATTTTTATACTTCTTTCGATGATTTAACAGATTTGTGATTTGAGGAAACTATTACTAAATTTTCAAACAGAAAGAAGAAAAATAATGCTTCTTCCTTTCTTCATGACCTATGGAGAATCCTTAACTTGACTGATGATACATAAGCCTTTGTCAGAGATTCTCCCAGAGACTTTTTCTGAGGCAGCTGGATTTGACAATTGCTATAGGAGATTATCAGCTCTGAATACTGGATTCAGCCTTCAAGATTTTCATGTTCATAATCAGAAAAATAAGAAAAGTGTATATTAGTAGTTGGGTCTTTGTATGCATATACAAATATATACATAGCATATACATACATGAATAAAATCTTTTGAATATTTAAATGGAAAGATTCAAATGAACATAGTTCTTATTTGATGAATACTTTTAAGGTAGTCTCTGCAGTTTTACAAATTTTACATACACAGAGGAGAGGAAGCATCAATAGAATTCATCAGAGATGCTTGTAGAACATCATATAGTACATTTCTTGTTTGAATTTCAAAGCTGGAATCTTGTATGTTTGCTAGGCTGAAATGGAGCTTCTCCTTTCAGTAGCAAGCTATCTTTACAAAAAATGTGTGTGACCTTCCTGACATTTCCCCTGTTGTTGGGCACAGGCAGTCTGCAGGATGAGTGACAGTACTCTTTAGTAACAGAGATACAACAACAATTTCTACTTTGATCAGGTGAATGACTGAGTAGACATTCTTGTTACTGGATGAAATGATGAGAAAGAAAAGGTTTTTCAAAGCAGGGAAATAGCAACTGTAAAATTCTGTGTTGCTGGTTGCGTCCAATTTATAAAAGGTAGAATAAAATATTAAATTCAATTATGAAAACAATAATTTTAAAATATCCTATGTTAACTGATATGCGTAATTGAATGACTTCTTTGATGAGTGACTTTCCTGGGGGCAGGAACAACAATTACCAACGTCACCAAGAGCACGTAATAGAATTGTATTCTTCTTGCTTTGTTTGTTGAAAAGAATTCTGCCGGATAATATCTGTAAAAGTTACGTTAAAGTTACGCTGACTATATATGTGGAAAAGCATATTAGTATATATTTAGAAAAGTCCTGTCTGAAAGACCAGGTCTGGGAAACTTACTATCAGTTTTATTCCTCAGTACTGCCAGAATTGCCTGAGTGAGAGTTCAGGAAACAGGAACTTCTAAAAACATTCATTTTACATTACCTGCTCTGCTCTTGCTGGCACCTAGACGTGCCAGCTTTGGTATAGGAGTGAGCTATTTCACACCAGTGGTGTTTTGTGTTTCACAGCACTGACAAAGTATTGGGGCTTGCCAGACTACGGTGCAGTTAAGGGAAGAAAAGCAAATCAGATAACAATATCATAATACATTTGCCTGATTGCATGTATCATTTGCATGTATCATACATCATTTGAATTTGAATAATATTGCAGAGGTTTGATCCTGCTTCTTAACCCAATTAAAAACAATTAAATAACTGAATGCAATAATAGTATCTCATAGTCTCAACAGCCCTGGATTAACCAATACTGTAAGCAAAATAATAGTTGGGGGGGACAAGGTTCTGTGGCACTCTGTTCCTATGGTTCCTGTGCTTAAGGAACCATGGAAAGGGAGTACCACAAAGCTATCCCAGTTTTAATTCTTTCACTGCCAAACTCTTCTTCTTCTTCTTTTTTTTTTTTTTTTGCAGTCTTTATCTGCCATGTTCAATTTTATTGATCATTCTCAACACATGAGATAGTTCTCAATGCATGAGAGAGTTCTCAACACACTTTGCAACCATTAAAAGTTCCAAAGGCTGCCCTCCACTTCTCCCTTCCCCCCACAGTCATCACCTTAGCTCATTTGGAAAGCTTCGCAACCAGCCCACTTTTAAGCCTAAAGTCATGTGGCAGTGATTTATTATTATTACTTTTTTCTGAAAACTGGCTTTTACTTTCAGTTCTTGACAAAAATATTCTATAGGAAATAATGCCGAGCTTGATGACCGCCACTCTATGACCATAGTGTTCACTTAACAACTGCTGCAAAAAAGGGCATAAAACCAGATCAGTCACAAGGGTGACTCACTTTATTACTGTTGCAACAGGTTCTCTTATGATAGTAAATTGAGGATTACCTGTAATTTGCATGGTCTTAATCCAGCCTTGTTTTCCAAAACTTCATAAATTTATTTCACATAAAGGCAAAGAAAAAGTGTCATATAAAAACTCGTATAATTCTCCTGGGGAATCCAAGTCTGTAATTTAGTTTACTTTATTGTCATTGCACCTCATACAATGAAATTAAATGCCATCTTCAGTATAGGAGGAAGGAAGAATTTCACCTCTCTGAACCCATGACACTCTTCCAGAAAGGAAACTATTTTAACACTAAATACCCCAAAGCATGTTGTATGATGGAAAGGCCTTCGCCAAAACATATATTTCTGAAGGTTAGCTTAATAACAAATCAGGGACACATCCTGCTTCAAGTTGCCAAATAAAGTGATATAAAATGGAGAAACATTTACTATAAAAAAGGAGAAGTGATAATTAATTGAGCCAGCGGGAAATAAAGCTGCATTTTATGACCGAGGAACAAATTCTAGTGTTTTTCTTTAATAATTATTGCAGAGCAATGAGATTTAACAGTGGCTGGATTATCCTCTGATTTCTAGTCACATGAAAAGTTACTCAGAAAGGAAGTGGAATAAACAGGGGCTTTGAACCAAAGACTGGATAAGCACATCTTGGATGTGGCTCAGGCTAGACAATTCCTGTCGTTTAGCCGAATTAGCCTTCTGATGCTATGATGCCACTTTTCAGAGGAGCAGTCTGGCAGCAGCTCAAAGGGTTTCAAATTGTGAACCAAAGCTGTATTGTTTTCTACTTAGTGAAACTAGTCTTTGTACAGAGGAATGAATGGGAGAATAGCAGAAAGATGTGATACACCCTGCTTAGGAATGAAAGATAAAGTGAACCTTAATACAGAGTCATCTAATATGTGCTTTGCAAAGCTTATGTGAACCAGGATTTATTCATGCATTAAAGTATGTACTTTTTCTAAATTTTCAGGTGCTATTTACAAAAATATGTACAAAAAATTTCCAGGTTGGGAAAGAAGGGGTGTAAAAATGTGTATGTGGAGAAATGTGAAATTGTGCACTCAATTTTGTGCTAATTATATTGGACAGTAAATTAATATGAAATGAACTGGAACATTGCTAAAAAGTGAGAAAATATTAAAAAAAATGAGAGGTGAACACAACTCTAGACTTGCCCTATAATATCTGAAACAGTTAAACTTGAAAATGAACTATTAATGGGAATTTCAGACAAATATTATATCCAAAAAAGCCTTTATTAGGATGAAGAAAGCTTCAGATGGCTTTCCAGATGCTATTCAGTTCCTAAATCATCTACAAAACACCTTTCAGAGATCTGGACTGATTTGAATCAATATTTGTGTCAATATCTGTTAATTTTGCAACTCAAAATTAAACTTCTGTTTGAATAGAATCACAGGAGACCTTTTCTCCCTTATTGCTTATACTTCCAAACAACAGCATAATTTTAAGAAACTTACAAGGAACTGTATGCTATCATATAATTTCTACCTTTTTATATTTTATACCTTAATGCTGGTAGAGAATAAGTGCACAAAAAAGATAGAATTGATACACATAAAGTCAATGTAGAATTGCAGCTATTATATTTGGATAAAGCACCATCATTTTCAAAAATCTCCTGTATTTTATTGGGCAGAATAAAAACAGATGTGCAGATATAACTTTCTAAAGACAAGAATGTCAACTTTCTGAGAACATCAGCAACTACTTAATCTTCTGTCCAAAGACAATATTCTGTCCATGGCAATCACCTAAATATCTAATGGGCATTAAGAATATGTGACATGTTTGATAATGTCAATAATTTCACATGACTTAAAAAAAATAAAACCAGCACAAAGATATAAAGAATTTTTAGGAGCAATGGAAGAAGATGAGATGAATGAAGAAAATTGTGCTACATATCATCTTGTCTTACAACTGTAAATGACAGCAGTCATAATCAAGAGTTTATTGTACAGGGCAATCTGGATGATTAGAAATTGGATTCAAGTTCACAAAACAGCTTGACATAAAGCTCATCCTATTTCCCTACTGAAATCAAGAGCCAAATTTATCCCTTATGTAATTTCATATAACTCTTTGAGGGCAAAATGCAAGATTTCTTTGGATATATAAACTAAGTTTTTAAATATGCATCTGTGTATATGAATGTGCATGCACATGTGTGATATATATTTAAATGGTTGAAATATTTTGAACCACATTCCAAAAAAATACAAGATTCAAAAGTTACCACACACAGTAATACCATGTGCATACACACCCAACCAGAGGGGGGAGAGGGAGAAAGAGGGAGGGACAGAGAAAGACACTTTTCATAATAATATGTATAAGTTTGGTTTATCAGTGCTGATGACATTCTAGGAATATGAACTAAAAATGTGTTACATAGTATAATAAAAATGTATGGGAAATAAAATACAGTAAAAATAAAATACTACAATAATTAGATCTGATATTTGGTAAAATATAAGAGCTAGATATCAATCATAAGATTAAGTTAAGACTTTGTTTTGATAATTTGGATATTAGACTAGCATAAAATAAATAAATAAATTGGATATTATTGAAAGCAATCCAGCAAGAAACAGAAATCTGATTGTTTTGTGATTCCCACTGGTAATCTTTAAAAATAAAAACAAATAATTTTAATTTTTTCTTTGTTTTACACAATTCCAAAAACTATCCTGTTTGACTCAGTATTTCAGAATCATGAAAAATCCTTTGCAAACTTCTAGAAAGCATTCTGATATATGACTTTTCTGGAACAATGCTAGTTTCACAATTGTACAGCAGTTTATAGATTAGAACCATATATTATGTTGTTATATCATCCAGGACCGACCCTTCCTTATAATAGATTACACTGATTGCTTCAATAGGTATCATAAGACAGGCATAAATGAAAATAGAGATTGCTTGAAAATTAAGATCTACCATTCCCAATAAAGTCCAACTTGTATTTTGTTGCATGCATGAAAGTAATAATCCCCATTTAAAAAAATATTCTACATGAATAGAACTCTTATATAATATTATTTACTAATGCAATATTAGTATCTTACTGAAATAACTCGTGGAACTAGTTCTATGAGTAATAACATAGGGTTACCTATAGACAAATATTGAAAATATTGCAATTCTCTCTCAGGCAATTTTATTCAAATATCACTCCTATTTAACTGACCTAATTCTACACAAGGCATGTGTATGGGGAAAAAATTCAATCATTTGCATAACTATAGACATGTTTAGATAAGCATGAAGTCACAAAGTTACATATTAGAAAGAGAGATATGGGTTCATAAATGTCCTGTGCTCTCTGCTTTCACTCTCTCAGTAAGAAACATCACTTAGCATAAGTGATAAAGTGATCACTTAGCACAGAGATAAAGAGTGAAATGCACTAGTTTTGCATAGCTTGTTTTATTTTAAGCTTTTGTTTTTCACTATTATGAATATAAACTAGGATAAGCCCAATTTAAAAAGACCAGTATCTTGCATCTCTTTTTAAATGTTATTGAGGGTATAAAATCTGAATCAGTCCCATACGATTTGATTGACATTGTAGGAAGTAATATATGCAGCTGGATTAACAATGAGATAATTTTATAAAATGGTGAGTTGATGGACAAATTCATGCCAAGCCATTCCAGATTATTTTCTGGGCATTCTTACAGCTTTGATGTATCCTTCATATTCAATCATGGAGCCTGGCAAATGATAAAAGCATCTTGTACTGGCATTAGTACTGCCAATTCCTAGCTTCCAATAAACTTCCAGTACAGTATATGAACTGTAGTTACTGCTGCCACAGATAGAAATTGCAAAGTATTTTGATAATTAAGGAAACAACTACTTTGCAATCTGTAGGTTAGCCTTGTGAAAAGATCTCATAGCATTTTATCAAATCACTCAGGTGTCAATTCCAGTCTTCTGGACTTGTTCCAAGTTTTGTTCTACACATCTGGAAATTTCTTTAATTCCTACTGGACCTGAATATCTTTCTTTTCTATAATGACTTTGCAAATTATTATTTAAAAAGAACACATACCTCCAATGTATGGCATCTAAAGCAGGGGTCACCAACCTTTTCAACCTCAGGGACCACCAAACTCATAATTTTAAATCCCAAGGATCACTAATACGATTTTTTTTAAAAAAAGATAATATATTTAATATTAAAAATTTAATATTAAAAATAATACACACACACATAAATGCTTATTTAATTATAACAAAATCGTAAATGCTTAATCATAACTGTGGGACAGAGTGAAGGGAAAGGAGGGGCCTCTCTCATTCTTTGGGGGGGGGAAGAGGGAAGGATTGAAGACGGCCACATGGTGCCTGAGAGGCTGGGAAAGATCTGGACAGGGAGGAACAGCTCCCCTCAAATGGAAGAAGCAGAACCATCTCTCATATCTGTGCCAAGTCAAAGGAAACCTCCCTCCTTTGCCAGGTGTGGCTGCCTGGAGTTGGAGGGTAGAGGTCCGGAGTGGAATTGCCGACGAAGACAGGCTCCTAATAACAGGCAACACCCCCTCAGCCTCCATATAAGAAGAGGATCCCTGAGGCTAAGCTCCAGGTTTCTCCTGTCGCTTCCAGAGAGGAAGAATCCGTCCTGTGTGGAAGCTGCAGGGGGGTGTTGAGTCAGAAAAGTGGAGTTCTCGCTGCACAAAAAGGCTGGTTATTAGAACCGTCTTCTCAGCGTCTTTTGGTCTGGGCATTTAGTCTCTTCTCCCTTCACCCATGCAAGGAAGCCAGCTGATTTCTCTTCCTTTCTTCCTCCTACCTTCTCCACTCCAATCTTACTTCAGGACAGAGTGTGTTTCCAACATTTGGAAATGTAGTTGTGGTTTTTACACTTTCTCCAGAGCTCGCACACAATTCTTCACATTCCTCCAGGTCTGGCTTGCTGAGGGGAGGACCAGTTGACAATATCTGGCTCCACCCTCAGGAAAGAAAGCAAGATAAACAGCTCTCCACTGGGGCGAAAGCAGAGATCAGAAGGACAAGGCAACAGAAGTGGTACTTTTCAAAGGCAGCAGTTCCGGTTTCCTTGACTGTGCTTTCCTCGATTCAGCTCTTTTGCCCAGCAAGAACTGTTTCTGCTCACTTTTCTGTGCTTTCCCTGGGGCTGGGGGGTGCACAGCAGAGTGCCAGAAGGACAAGAACTGATGCTGATGCCCCATTCTGGACTCAGAACTGGATGGTGAGCTCAGACTTGCCCACTCCTCCACCTCCACCCACAGCCAGTCCTTTTCCTGCCCTGGGCATTCTACAGCCCATGGCATCAAGAAAGAGCTCAGGTGGAGAGGCAAACTGGAAGGTGCAGGAGTGCTGTGCAAACGCAAGTAGTGCAGTGTTCCTGTAGCTTCCTGCCATCTCCATTGCTGCTTCAGCCCGCCTGTGCTGCCAGCCTTTCTTGATGCAACAGCACCATTTCCACATCCTGCCCTGAGGGACTGCGTGAAGGGCCAGTGGGTGAGTGGGCTTTGGACTGTGCTTTGGGGACATTTCTCTGCAAGCCACCAAAATTTTCATGTGTCCACAGTGGGCTACGGACCCACGGTTGGAGACTACTGATCTGAAATACCTATCATCTACTGTTAAAAATCTTCCTTTTGATTTACAAACAGTCCTTTTCAGTACAGTAATTCTAAACAAAAAACAAAAAACAGAAACTTCAGAAGTTAGAACTGCTTTCGTATAGTCTATCATTGACAAAAATAATTTACAGCCAAAGTTTTTATTCATTTGCTCAAATGAAAGACAAGGCATGAAGGTCACACAGCCAGCTGGGAGTTCAAACTCTGCTTTAAAGTTCCAAATTTCCTCCCAGACACTCCCACATTCTTGTCCCAGAGCAAAGTGTTGTGCGTGTGCACACAAATACACGGTAGCCTCTTGCTGCACCCAGTCCAGCAAACAAAAGAACAGGGAAAGAGTCCACAAACCAAGGAACAAACAAGGAGTCCACAAATTAAGGAACAAGGCACTGGGTCCACGAAATAAGGAAGAAGCAAACAGTCTTGCAAACTCCAAATATCTGTTTCGGCACACTCAACTCTACCAATCCAGTGTTTGCCCCCAACAAATGCCCCTCCCCGCAATGTCTCCTTAAATCTCAGTCTCCAGATGTGCCTTGTGAAGAGGGGTGAGGCGCTCTCCTCACGAGTTGTCATGTCAGCCTGCACTATTCCAGCCTTCTCTCCACTCTCCCTGCTCAGGGATCAGGAGGGGGTGGTCCTTGCTCATTGCCTGAGCTCTGTCACTCCTCATGTCCACTGCTTGCCTCTCTCAGTTATCCTGCTTCCAACACATATCGCTCTTATCTCATTCATCAAACAATCTTCAATTTCACATTAGTATAAAATACTTCATAATTGAAGGCTGATCATTTTATCACCCACTTTGTCTAAATCAACTTGGAATAAACTTTCTCACATTCATAATTTCACATGCATAATTTCTCAAATACAAAGAGCAAACTTCTGAATTAAATGCTTATCACCTGACCTAAAGTACCACTGTACTTCCCAAATTTTGATGTTGCAGTTTTCTCTCAAATATCTACTTAGGTATACTTAATAAATGAATCCTGTTAGTTTGGCATTCACATTTGCTGCCTTTCCATTTTCATAACAGCTTCCTTTTAACTGTTAGCCAGTTTTGATAGAAAACATTAAATATGTCATTGTCAGATTTCCAAGTAATGAAATCCATGTTAAAAGAAAAGTAACAAAGTCCATCTTCAAAAAGATTTCTTTTATTTAGGAAAGCATC
Source organism: Laticauda laticaudata (assembly GCA_004320025.1). Classification (NCBI taxonomy): domain Eukaryota; kingdom Metazoa; phylum Chordata; class Lepidosauria; order Squamata; family Elapidae; genus Laticauda; species Laticauda laticaudata. The sequence goes on along the minus strand of BHFT01028173.1, from coordinate 6,875 downwards.
AAATTGGCAAAGTCCATGGTAATTACGGATCTGACCCAACCCGGATTTACCCCACAATATTAGAAGTTAGAAACAACCCCAGAAGTCACATTACTTCTATTCCAATAGAAGTAATTCAGTGTTGCTTGATGTCATAAATCCCCACCTCCAGGGGTCCAAGTCCGTACAGCTTTGTTTCTCACAGGAAAGAAGATCATCTAGTTTTTACATTCTCTTTATCTCCACTACTCCCCCCTTAGGAATGTGTCAAGCCTGAAACCCTTCTCCCCAGTATTACTACAGAGAAAATAAGAAAAATAATATATACGAAGACAAACTAAAATGGTTACACTTGTGTCAATTTCAGGCTTGACAGTCATATTGAAATTTCATAGGCAAACCAAATACATTTTTAAATATTTTTCTAGTCCCACAGCCTGCTTCTCCTTTAAAAAAAAATCTAATAATATTTCTTATTCTCTTTTCTTCAAGATTTTCTTTTTCATTTTTTGGATATTAACTTTTACAGTATTCATTTCCGTTCAACAGTCAACAAGAGAATATACCTTCCATTATATTCTTTCCATGTTTTTTCAAATAATTTCATCACTTTAATTTTTAATTTCATTGACTTTGTTGGAGGATCCTTTCTTAACTCTTTTCACCTATTTCCAAACTTTTTTTTACTTTCATGAAAATTGATCTGAATTCTCTCTTTCTCATTTAACCTTAACCGCACTTTCCAGAGCACTATGTAACATGTTTTTTTCAAACAGCTTCTTTATCCTCTTTCTTTAAAGCCATTTTTCATCATTTTGACTTACCTTATTTTTTCTTATAGGATTCCTATTTGCTTGCTTTTCTATTTACTTTCTACTTTCATTTCTTTCCTTATCTGCTTTTTCATAAGTCACTGTTGACATACCAAAACAAAAAAAAGTCTGTTCCACAATTAGAATGTCTAATTATTCTTTATCCTTCACTAATTGTCTCAATCTTTCATCATAAGTAATCAAATCAATAATGCTTTTATGTTTATATACATGTCTATACTATGTGTGCTATGAATAAATCTATATTATACCATATATTTCAAACAGACAGGTCCTTTTCTAAGCAAATATTCACTAGTCACCATTCTTATTCATTTCAAGACCTTTTATTTTGCTGTACCCTTTTGTCTACTAATACAAATTCATTCATATTATCTTATCATATTTTCCCTTGGACTGCATTTATAATGCATAGCTTTCCTCAAAATCTATTTATGGTTCTCCCATTATCTATTATTACCATCCACGAGAATGTAACATCTCACTATTAGTAACTTATAGATTTCTACGTTTGTGTATTCCCACAGAAAGCTTGATAACACCAGTTCATACTTTTTGACTTACATACTAGCCCTGTCATTCATAATTAAACCTACATCTTCATTTCCCTGCATGTGTTCATTTGTTCCTCAAGATGATCTTCATTCAGATCAATTATATTCTTTCTCTTTATGTAAATTTCATAAACAAACAAGTTATCTTTCTGTCATTCAATTTGTTAATTGATACTCTTATCATTTAAATATATCCTTTTATACCCCAGGCTTCAATAATGTGGTCATCACTAGATGGGCTCATAAATAAATAAATAAAGGCTTTTCTATAATATGTTTTGAGAAGATAAAATATGTGTGATCTGAATTAGCAGTGTGATACATACCTATACCACATGTAACATTCTTGGTTAACATTAAGGGCAATATTGATTAGTTCTGGCATATTGTGATAAGTATATCACAAATGCAACCAAAAGCCTAATGCTTCTTGTGTTATTTAATACAAGCTAGGATCTCTAACCTAGAGGTTACTTTACAAGCCCTCATATTGCCTCCTGCATCCTACCATTTTAGATGTACACAAACATACTGAAATACATTCTGTAGAATTATCAATACCACAGCTTAATTTAGCTAATCAAATATTTAAGACAAATACATTTCTTCAACTTATAAGATCTTTCTACAGTAATTTGCCTAAAAGATATAATGCAATGAGCTGAAGTATGATTTTCATCATGCCCTTCAAGGAGTTCCTATAATCATCTCTATTCTGGCATGATCTTCTCCTGAGGAAAAGACTTTCATGCAAATAAGTGCTAATGTGTAATATGAGTGGAATATCAATGCATAAATAAACAACCATATCACTATAAATGCCTAAAGACTGCACCAATCCTTGAGATAGGAACAAGAGGGATTCCTTGCTCCCTATTACTCACATGATCCTCCTTTTCAAAGTAATAGCAGAAAAGGTTTTAGGATTCACAGATGAATTGTAATTGACTAATATTGCTTTATAAAGCTTGGAACACATTCAAGCAGCTAAATGACAGCACATATCTGAGCAGGTGTGATGTCCTATTAACAGATGATCAGTGGTGATAAGATTCTTAAAGCAGAAGTGCCACACTACTAGCATATTATTACAAAGAATTAAAAGTAGTATTGGCAATATGGGACACAATCTAACAAATATTAAAGTATGGTAACTATATTAGAGTCCAGGAATTAGGCACATGGTGCCTAATAGTTTTTTCTTAGGTCACTAGGTTAAAAATTGGAAATAGTCATTGCTTATAACTTAATTTCTCCAGTTCAACTTCATAACACTGAGGAAGCATGCCAGGATTCTCAACTGGTTTACTTTGATATAGTGACACTTTAATTGAATTACTGTTGTGGATCTCTGCCAAAAAAATCTGACTAAGGCTAGGATTGCTATTGTTTGCACTGGATATACTTGTGTAGCTGTATTAGCAGCCCAACACAGAAATTTAGGGAAGGGAAGATTTGCATGGTACAAAAATAAAATACTGAATAACTATATGCCAGTCTAATATAAAAGGCATAGTGATATCATTTCTGTTTCTGCTTGAGCTCCACTCTTCCTTGTTTTTAAGATGGAAAAATTGATCACTTTCAAAAGAGAAAATCATCCTGTCAAAGCTAGAAGTGAAAATTAGGTAAAGAAAAAGAGAGAGAGAGATGAAGCATAATTCAGTATACATTTTGCTATGTATTTAAATTGTGTTTTATCTCAAGCTTCCTCAAAAAGAAATTAACTGAGTATTCATGGCAAGGTGAACATTTCTTCTTTTAAAAACAATTTCCATTTAATTTAATGGGAAAATTTTGTTGTTGTTTTTAAAAAGCAACCTTGCAAAATTTCTCTGATCCTGTATGTGGTTCTTGCATGCAAAATATAAAAAGATTTGTATGAGTGGGCATTGAAAGACAGGACAACCATCTTTCCACCCATCTGAAGGTTCCCAAGATTTAATTCAGCCCCAAGAAAAGACTTCATTAGAGGATTTGTCCTGTCATGGGTTCTCTTTGGAAACAGTTGCAGACTCAGGAAAAAGATGATTTATATATTCAAGGGACTTTTATTACCAAATATTTACAATTAAATAAAGCTGCTGATGCCAAAACTGAATTTCCAGCCTCTTTTGGTGAAATAATTAGACTCTTCTATGTAGTCTTTTCCTTATCCTATTTTTGACAAATATCATGCTTATTTTTGCTTTTCTCTTGCATCCAATGTTGTCCTAGCAATAGCACTTAGACTAATATATCGATCTGTGGTACTTTTCAGCACTCTTTAAACAAATGTTTACTAATGTCAACATATTTCCCCCAACAATATGAGTCCTCATTTTACCAACCTTGGAAGGATGGAAGGCTGAGTCAACCTTGAGTTGATAAGAATCGAACTACTGACTGTGAGCAGTGCTAGCCTGCAATACTGCATTCTAATCACTGTGCCACCAAGGCTTCGCTTAAGCTCTCCTCTTAGCTCTGCCTCTTCTACTCCTTCTCATATTCTATTTCAGTTCTTCCTTTACCTGGTCAGTCCTGGCCCAATGTCACCAGGATGCACAGCTAATATTTAGTTGCATTACATGATGAGGTAGCCACCTGTCAGCAATCCTTCCCCTTCGTCTGATGCCGGGAATTCATTAGTGCTTTGGACCTCTTCATGCCATAGTTAATGCCTTAACTCTCACTCTTTATCAATATTCTGTGACCTTCCAAAAATTGCCAGTCTCTGGTTCTCCTTTTAGTAGTTTTATTGCTGCTTTCAATACTCCAGCTGAATATATAGCAATTCTCCAGTTCTCTTTTCCCCTGATGTCCCTCTCATTTATTCCATAATAAGCTTTCTCATCCTCCAACTTTTCTCACAATTCTGGCAACACTGACTGGGAAAGTCTAGAATTCTTTTTAAAGATGTCCTTTAAATCTGGCAGAGTCTTACCTTTTGATGGATATAATGCTGGAGCTGTTTTTCCTTCCCCACACCCATCCTTTCTCACCTTCCTTTGGCCTTTTGAGTTCAAAAGCCGAGAAGTTGTACAACAATACATACTGGGGGGAAAAAGGAAAGTGACAATATCCTTGGTCAGTCTTCTGAATAAAATAAATTCATAAAGAGCATCAGCGAAACATGCAAAACATCCTGGTAGAAGAAAAGGAGCCTCTTCTGCAGAAGAGAAATTTCGGAGGACAGAGAATTGAAAGGTAGATTCAAGGAAGTAAACTGATTTCATAGAATATAGTCATTTTTGTATTTATAGCAATTCATATCTTTATAAATATATATATAGCCATCCTCTGCTACTGAAGTCCTAGTGATGATTTCCTGGATCTCTGGTTGCAGAACCTGGGGATTATCTGTAGAGAAAATTAGTAATGTCACAATATACTCAGAGTTCACCGTATACAAGAGGTGAGACAAGCTGTTACTTATGAAAAGATTATGTCACAATGAACTTGTTAGATTCTAAGGTGCCACAGTAACTTTCATATTTTATGGTCCACATTTATTTTTCCGGAATCCAACTAAGCATATGGCAGAGGCATATGGCAGGGTAGCATTGCTTCTCAATCTGGCTTCAATGCAGATGTGCACAGTATGACTCCAAAATGAATGGTTTTGATGGAAAACTGCTCAAATGCTGAGCTTTTTGTCTCATCTGCAGAAACAAAGATGCTTCTACACATTGGCTTTTGAAAATTCTGGCTCTGCCAGGTGAAATTTCCTTTTCAGATAATTCTCCCTTCAAGTTCTTACACTGGTTTAGAAAGAGGATTTTGATCTTCCTTCTTCAAGAGTGTAATAATGAAATTTCTCTTTTAGCATCACTACTTCAGATTTGGGAACCTATTTGGGGATTTAGCAAAGAGACAAATTGCTGTTTGAAAAGTTCAGGAACTTCATCATAAAGCTCCAAACCTCTTCACTAAATTCTTCTCCTCCTCCTCCGGCTTCCCCTAAAATATTGTTCTTTGAAAAAGAAAAGCTATGCAAGACAATAAGGTAACCTCTTGCGGTAGATAAAAACAGCTACATTGCTTGGAATAATGTTTCTCAGTCTTAACCATTTTAAGATTTGTATACCTCAATTCCAAGAATTCCCTAATCAGCATTATTTTCCAAATATACTTGGGAAAATTCTTTCCTTATCTGTTAGCAATACTTTCTGCTAAAATTTGTCTGATTCGTGGCTGATGATTTGGGCAGACAAGACTACAACTTCTAAGTGCTTCTTCTTCTCTAAAATATTTCAATATGCATCTTAGTTTATCAGGAAGTTGAGAGCCATTAAGAGGATAGGTAGATGATTGGAGCATAGTTGGAGGATCTATGGTAACAAATCAGACTGAACCAAGTTTTGGCCCTTTTTTTAACACGACAGTAGGTGCTTCCTCTGAGTCAGCACAAAGAACCAATAATGTGTTTCCTAACATGCAAATTGCCTTCATCAAATTATTGATGGAAGGGAGCCTTTAATTTTTTTTCATATTTATCGTGAATGACAATAAAAAGGACCAGTTGGATCAAAGTGATTAAGGCACCGGACTAGAAACCAGGAAACTTGTAGTTGTGTTATTTCACTCACTGTGAAATAGCAGTCAGGTCAATGATACTAATAGAATAATAGCTGAGGACCAGGCTTAAGGTCCCCCTTTCCCCCTTATTAGTTTACTGATTATCGATACATGTTTTAGGTTACAAATTTGCTACAAACTCACTATCTGTAGCTCATTGTATGCTTCACAGATTAAAGTGCTGTAAGCTAAATGAAATCTGATTTATGTGCAGAAGCTATTCTTCAAAATTTTTGCTTTTAGTGCTTCATTGATTTGAAATAATTCTCCTGTTGTGGTGAGATTTGGTATTTAATCTTTAGAACAGTTGGTTCTTTTTTAAAAGAATAATTGATGCACTTTCTCTCTTGGCACTTGCTTTTCAAATTAAAGTTTCTGATTCTTTTTGTTATGGTGCAAATTATATGCACATTTACTGAAAGATCAACCTTGCTCAAATGATAAAATGCACAGACTTACTGCTCTGCATCCTCATGATTTCTATTCATGAAAACATAGATATTGGTTCTGTACACCAAAACACTTAGGGCTATATATTCTAATTAGTTATGTTCCTTCAAATCCAGAGAAGCAGATGACATGTCATGATATCTTCTGAGCAACAAATGAGACAACCTGAACAACTCTGAGCCAGGGACAGCTTAGAGGAAATATTACCCGGTAGGTTCTGGTGATTTTTTTCCAGTCACCAAACTGAGAAAGATTATTGGAATCCTTTTCTGGACTTGGGCCTGCCAAATTAAGAGTTAGTCCCATGATAATAAAAAAGAAACATTTTGAAGACATCAGTTATTCACAAGATGTTAAGCTTTCTTGTTTAAGCCCATGTCACACCGGCCAACGGATGCAAAAAGGACACAACGGACAAACAAAATCTTCCATCCGTTGTTATCCGCTCTCAAAAGGGGCAAAAATTTGCATAACCGGAGCAGATAACATGGACGCGGGGAGG
>BHFT01028172.1:0-45828 GCA_004320025.1 Laticauda laticaudata | reverse complement strand
GGGGGGGGGGGGGATATGCACACTTCGAGGAGAAAGAGCGAGTACACGGCTGTGCGCACGCGCACACGGGCCCCCATGCAAACAAAGAGACTGATATTTCGCAGGAATGAAATAATGTTTAAACATTCTCCAAACTTGCACGCTCTGGGTTTGCAGAGTGTCAATTTTTCACTCTTTTAAGCATTCTCTTTCATTCGGCTATAAGTAAATGCGGGTTGATTATCGCTGACCTACATTGTGCACGAGAGAGGGTGCGTGCCCGAGGGAAGGAGAAGGAGAAGCGAGTGGAGAATTTTAGCCTATCCCTCTATTAAAAAAAAAACAACGGAGATTTTACTTTGATCATGTTAAGTCAAATGAAAGTAGAGTCGCCTATGGGCTCTGGAAAAAAAATCAAAGAAGCATACAAATTAAGGGATGGATGAATGTGTGTGCATTTCTCTTCACAGAGAAAGTTATAGAATATATAAAGATGTGGATAAAGGGAGGGGTAGATCGTTTTACCACCATGCCCAGCCCAAAAGAATATATTTCTTATGAAGATTTTGGTTAAACTTCGTATTAGCAGCAGGAACTCCCCCCCCCCCCCCCCCNNCCCCCCCCCCCCCCCCACAAACTCCTGCAAAGAAATAAGTCCTGATGAAAAGGCTGCCCATGCCAGGATATTTGTGGAGAAACTAACTTGAAAGAGATGAAATATTCTTACCGAATAAAGAGAACCTTGTATGCCCTTTCCCCTTCTTTCAACCAGAGCCCGGTGGAGACAATAAAGCAAGTTGACTGTATATTGCAAGCCTGTCCTCTTTGTGCGTGTTGTACAAATATGATTTAGCACGTTGGCTGATTTGGAAGGATTTGACTAGACAACATGTTGGTCAGCCCTCTCCCTTCATTCCTCTTCTTTTCTTTTTCCCATAAACCACTAACCTTATAATTATTATTATTATTATTAAATATTGCTCTGTACCCTGAAAATAGATTTCACGGGTGAGTGAGTAGGTCTCCTTTTACTTGTTTACAAGATGAATTGTTGACAAATTCCTGTGGATATGGCTTTGCAGCATCTATATTTGAGCCCGTGTTTGTGTGTGTGTGGGCGCAGCATACATAAATGGCCCCCTCTTACTCACGAGTACCTTGTCAACTCAGAGCCTGACCCAAGAGCGCTGCTCTTCCACAGACCGTAGTTTACCTACCAGGCGACTGGAATGTTTTAGGTTTGCTTACTGAGGAAGCAATCCGCGCCATGTGGTTTTACTTCTAAGCAAAAGCTGCACCGAAGTGAGATTTTGTATTCCCATATCTGCACTGGAATCCCTGGAAGAGCAGGGGGGAGGAGTGGGGAAACCACACATAGGATCCGAGGGGACACAAGACAACTCCGAGTTTCTTATGCACACCACGGGACTCCATTTGCTCTTGACCCATCTCAGTCTGCAAACATTCATAATCGGGCTGCTGGCTGAGCATCTCCCTCTCCTCCTCCAGCACCCACCCTCCCTCAACCCTGCTCAGTGTGGGCTTTGCGTGTGGGATGCTGCTTATCAGCTTTTATCTTTATTGGGTCCACATGATTTTGAACTTGCAATCCAGCCTCTCTGAAAGAGGCTTCTCCCCTTCTATCTTGGAATCGTAGGCTGCTTATGAAGTCATCTTTAGTAGGCTGGCTCCTATCCAATTAAATTTATCTTTGACATTGGAGGGCAATAATATTTTCCAACAGCTTCCTTCTTGTAACTATTGTCTTCTGGTCCCTTAGTTCCTTAACTGTAAGGCAGCTAGTCTTTCCTCTTCATACCCGCAAGTTTTGCAATTTGATTTGAATACTTGGCTTTGGGGGGGGGGGGGGGTTNGGGGGGGGGGGGGGGGGCTTTTTCTTTTTCCTTGGGAAGTAATTACTCTGTTGTTGTGCCAAAACTGCAGTAGAAAAGAAAAGCAATCAAACACCAGGCTGTGATTCCAAACTCATTTATTTGCAAACCCCTTCCACTGAAATCTTACACAACAGTGAGATATGTAGTTCATGAAGGCATCCAAAAATTGAGATTGTTTGGCCTGATACAAGGCAAGAAAAAATAGCTGCTTAATGCAGGCTGAGCGGTTGCCAGCTCCCAAATTATTGCAGTGATTATTTTTCAACATAATCTTCTGAGTTATCTTAAGCAAAAGGAAGTGTGTTAAAGAGTAGTATCTGCAATTCCCTAGGAAAAAGCCTGCAAGGAGATATGGTGGTGGTGTTTTTTTAATGCTGAAAAGGCAAGCGCTGTTTTCTTTTTTTTTCTTTTTCCCCTTCTCTCCTGATTTCTCCTTTTAAAAGCACTCTGGCTTGCACTGCATAAAAGCCTGTGATTAATATGCTGGGCGAGGTGACTGGACCACAATCATTTTAATAGAATAACATTTAAGGTGCCTTCTCCAAAACAGACTTCATACCACATTTACTAATATCAACTAAAGAGAAAAAAAGTTTTTATCAGATTGGAGTAGGAAGTTAATAAAAATAGATACAGGAGAACATGAATTTTTCTTGCTATCCTGGAGGGACCCATTTACATGTTTGTAGCTCCTACCCAGATTCACCGTCTGCATGCTCTAAGGATCAGACTCAATTTTAACATAGACAAACAACCAGAACTCAAGTCTCGCCATTCTGGTAATTTTAACATTTTTTTGGCCCAGCCTGCTGCAGGGTAAATGGGGCCCTACTTCTTTGAAGGCTGATATTGGTGAGGAAAGAAAGAAAGAAAGAAAGAAAGAAAGAAAGAAAGAAAGAAAGAAAGAAAGAAAGAAAGAAAGAAGCAAAAGTTTCCTAGAAAGCCTTATCCAAGCTGAACTATCTCACTCATCTGCCTTTAAAAATAATTTCAAAAGAATAAACAGCTAGCATGTGTTTAAGCAGGCTCATCCTTAGGTCAGAAAATGAATTGGCAGGAGGGGATGGAAATGTACTGTTGTATTAACATAACAATTTCATGCAATGCAATATTGAAAGAGCCATAAACAACCAGCTGGCTGTAGATATGCACATTTAATTGCATACATGAAGCCTGGCCTGAGAAATGACTGAATTGTTTCCTCTTTTTATTCCACCATCCATTCTTCCTTCCTTCCTTCCTTCCTTCCTTCCTTCCTTCCTTCCTTCCTTCCTTCCTTCCTTCCTTCCTTCCTCCCTCCCTCCCTCCCATTTTATGAGCAGCAATCAAGTCTATTTTGAAATAACGTTTACATCACACTGTCTTTTATTTCTTAAAAATTAAAAAGTGTCTTAAAATGCTTTGTAAAAAGTTGGGTTGGCTGCAAAAATAAAGCCTCTCAAGGATGAAAAGAGTCAGTGGACCTTGCAGTTTATTTGCCATATATATATGCATTGGGCCTTTTTTCCCTCCTTTCTTTTCCCTTTTTTTTTGGTTTTAAGTGGAAACCAAAAGGAATGTGAGACTTCCAGCCTTCATTCTTCTGTTTTATGGTAGCCAGGGAATTGACTTTGGTGGTTCAAATTCAAGGGCTCCACAGCTGTCTTCTCCGTGTTTCTTCGCAGGAAGCCGACAAATCCTATCCTTTACACCGGACATTAAAACAGGCAACAGCGCTGGGCTTGTTCAAACTTATATCTACCTATTAAGAGCAGTAAATTATCCACGCACCTAGAGGAAAGAGCCTCAGACATTAAGCCCCACATACTTTTAGCCACAAACCTTTAGATCTCTTCGGTTCACAACCAAAAGAGTTGAATAAAAGGGGGAAGTAATTCTACCCCAAGTACAAAACTGAGGAGGGGGAGAAATGTGGGGGGGACTTCTGGTCAAACACATTCTGCCTTTGCATTAGATGGGGAGTAGAGCCTCTTTTTTGGTCAGCCTTCCTGAAAATATCATTGCCAGGGCAGGTTTCGGAGTGTTGGAGGGGATAGTAAGGGTTGAGGAGGGTGCGAATGGATAAGCCTTGTAAACAATACCTTTAATAGTATGCTGTGCGTATGAATATTACTCTATAAAAGACAAGGGGAAGATTCCCCGATGCTTTAATAGGCAGCTAGGAGAGACCAAAAGAAGGCTCCTAACTCCTCAAAGTCACGGGAAAGACAAGGCTTAAGAAATGGAGCTTGGCATCAAATGGCAAAACACAGGATGTCCTTTTCATCCTGGCACAGAGGTGCCCTCCTATTTAATTGGGGAACGTGGATGTGTCTGGCAAGTTGCTTGTCCAGAGGAAGAGGCTGGTAAAACAGCCCAGCCTTACCTGGAGTGAGGACAGTATTGGAGGCAACTTTAATCCTCTGGCTTACAAAATGCTACAGACCCCTCCTTTCCCCTTGACTTTGCTCCAGCTTATCCTGAAAGGTCCCTAATAAACTCTGCGATGGCACTTCCATGCTGCTACCAGACTCCTGATTTTGGACTGTCATCAACCAAAAGGAGTCTCCTCTTACAATATCAGTGAAGGCTCTGGATTGAAAAGGCTTCCAATGGTGCCACCTTGGCTTTACATGACATGCCTCAATGCCAGGTGTGCCATCCTGGGAAGGGTATACTTCAGTCCACGTTTCTCAGCCACCCGCTAACCGCCACTGCTACCACCCCTCACATTAACCAGGTTTTGCTCTTTTATGAGATTTGGTCCATCAAGCTAATCTCTCTCTTGTTCTAAAGTATCTTGCTTATTAACTGCAGTTCCATTTGGCTCTGGACTGAAATCCTTTCCAGAAAATAGTCCTGCAAACCAGATTTACCTTGCTAACTAGCTTTATGGGTTGCTTTGAAAGACAAGCAAGGTCATCCTAATCAAAATACACCAGTGGGGAAAAAAAAAACCAAAAGGGCAAATCAGGCCATCTTTTATTTTTCTTTCTTCCTTACTAGAATTGCATTTTTAAAGATTCATGCCAGCCTATCTTCCACAGAGGAAAAAAATTCTCTTGCAAAGAGTGCATCAAAGGCATTTTAATATAATGTTTTACAAACCAGCTACAAACAATTCTGGAATTTCTTCCTGTGAATTTAGTTTCCTACAATACCTTATCAACAAGATATCACTACTAAAGTCATTTTACTCTCCTGATACTAAGTGAATTTTCTTATGGGGTTTTTAAACTGTCCAGAAGTGGAGCCAGTGATGGCAATAAAGCCAGGAGGATTTTATCTAAACAAAGTAAAATAGTGGGTGATTCCCTCCTCCCAACCCATCTCACTGCCCAACTGTGGAACAGACTGAAAGAACAGAATGGAGCAAACAGAATCAGCAAGAAGTAAATTAAAAAAAGACAAACATAAAACTTGGGAGGGGAGGAGAAAGGGAGGAAATAACAAAGAGACAAGAGAATATTAGACAACTCTGCTCTTTCTGTTAAACAAATGTAGCCTGCAATAACAATACATACATACATACATACATACATACATACATACATACATACATAATTTTAGTTTCAGCAGCAAATCGAGTCCACGTTCATTAAAAAAAAATCTATCTCTGTTGGATGCTTTTATGAATATATGAGTCACCTCGTCCAACTGCCCATATGTTTTATATATCTTTTGTCACAGTTTCCTGAATTAATATTGGGAGAACTGTTGGTTGAAAGTCACTGGAAATGTCAATAACGGCACACGCTCTCCAAATATATCTTCTTTCAGCTATAAATCGTGGTGTGATACAAAATGAGAAGAAAAATATCCAAACGCAAAAGCCTGGATACAAGGACAAATGACTTTAATAAAACTCCTTAATTTCTATCACACATCCCTCCCCCCAACTTAGCTGACCAAATAAATTCACAAAACGGTGAACATGTATTGATTGACAATAAACACTTGCATTAAATATTCACTCTACTTCTCTTACCTGATAAATATTTAACCAAGCATTTAAAAAATAATACAGGCTTCTGATCCTTTATCAGTCCTTATCTTAAATCATTGGTTCTTCATTTTGAGCTGGCCTCTTTCATCTCGGGCTTACTCTAATCTTTCATCTAGGCCTCACTAGATTCCAGTTTTGGATTTCCCTCTCTGGCAAAAGTTTTAAAGTTTCTACCACCACTCCAACTCTCCCCTGTGGCTGCCAAAGGATATTTCCTCGTGATTTCTGCCTACCTGAGATGCTGCTAGAGCAACCAGGTGATCCATCAGTGGAGAAGGCCAGGGCTAATTGCTCCCTCCTTTCTCTCTGTCCCCTACCCTCCTGGGCAAGAGTCACAGTGAATGTGGATGCTCGTCTCGCTCCCAAATGGAGATCTTGAGAAATATTTGAAAAACTTACTGAAGAATCTCTATCCTCCCCTCTGAACTTCTAGTAATTCAATCTCCATTAAAGGGGGAAAGGAAAAGGGGGAGAGAGATAATCCAGCACTTAAAATATAACTAGCATGGGAAAGGAGCGCACATGCGAGGGGGAGATTACAGTTAAAGCCTTGGGTAGACCCTCCCACCCCCACCCCTCACTCCCACGCCGCTACCCCACATCGGAATCCCCCCACCCGAACTACTGGAAGCCAAACGCAAACGGGAGAGGAAGAGGAAGAGAGAACTTCCTACGCCATCCCTTGGCGTCTGCTCTGAATGCCGACAAGGGGTGTGTTGTGCCTGGCAGAAAATGAACACCAATTCCGCGATTGATTTTCATAATGTTTCTGCGGTGTTTGAACACCAATCGTTTGGACCTCTGAGATCTTACCTAAGTGAACCACTCCTACGCTTCCAAGTGCTTCCAAACTGATATATGGCAATATCTACTTTGGATCACGTGTCCCGGAGAGCGCGACTAAGACGGATAGCGCGTCATCTCGCCTTCCCAAATTTTTCCCCCTCTGCACCTCGGATCCCCAACCTCTATCTATAGGAGCGAGAAAAGGAGAAAGATGTTTAACTCGGTCAACCTCGGCAACTTCTGCTCCCAGTCGCGCAAGGAGCGGAGCGGCGACTTCGGGGAGCGAGCAGGTTGCGCTTCTAACCTCTACCTCCCCAGCTGCACCTATTACGTCCCCGAATTTTCCACCGTGTCATCCTTCCTGCCCCAGGCCCCGTCTCGGCAGATCTCCTACCCTTACTCCGCCAACCTCTCCCAAGTGCCGCCCGTACGCGAGGTCTCCTACGGGCTGGACCCCTCGAATAAATGGCACCCTAGGAGCGGCTACGCCTCGTGTTACTCCGCCGAGGAGCTGATGCACCGGGACTGCCTCCCGCCGTCCACCATGACCGAGATGCTGATGAAAAACGAGAGCGCCTACAGTCACCACCACCCGCCCAGCGGCAACCCCCCGCCGCCCACGGGCTTCTACTCCGGCGTGAACAAAAACAGCGTCCTGCCGCAAGGCTTCGACCGCTTTTTCGAGAACGCCTATTGCACGGCCGACAACCCGCTCGAGAGCTGCCCGCAGAAGCCGCAGAGCAAGCTGGAGAGCGACCCCGCCGCCGCCGCCGCCGCCGCCGAGCCCACCGCCTTGTCCTCCCGCGGCGAGCAGGGCGTCGACCCGGAAGACGAGGAGGAAAGCACCAACCCGGCTTCTTCAGCCTCGTCTTCCTCGGCCAACAAGGACGCCGGCAAAGCCAGCAGCGCCAGTAGGTAGCGAGCGAGCGAGCGCCGCGGCCGTAAAGGGGCAAGGTGAAGGGAACTCGCCCGCTCTTTTGTGCCGGCCAGGTTTTTTATGTGGACTTTTATAAGCAGTCGGAGGGATTTTATGATAAGCTGCAAAGCTGGGTCTTGCAACGGGAGGAATGTTTACGATGGGGGAACGGCTCTGGGAGAGAAAGGGAGACGGGAGGCGAAGACCCAGCCCGAAACCCCCCTCCCCAGTCGGGGAAATTTGAAAAACCCACCGGGGTGACAAATATTAACTTTGATCATGAACTTACGGGATCGGTTTAACGGGATTTGGATGCCAGGCTGTCTGGAGGGGTAGAGCCAAGAGTTTCCTTTCCTCCCGAAAGACGCAGGGGGCGTAGGCGCTGGGCGAGTTGCTGTGATTATGATTATTTAAATATATATATATGTATATACATGTGTGTATATATATATATATATATACATGTGTGCTCTGTACATGTGTATAAACACAGGGAAGAGCTACACCTCCACGTCAAGAGCATAAGTTAAGGCTTGCTTTGCTTGCAAGATGTCATTGGTCTTTCTCCAAGCCCTGGACAAATCCCCCCCCCTTTTTTTTTTTGCCCTGCCCCTCCTTTTATTTTTGTCACATTTGTTTACTGTATGCACACTTGATTATACTGGATTCGCTCTAAAATCTTTGTTGACATCTGAATCACACAACCACGACGCACACAGAACATTTCCACGTGGCGCGTCCGCCTCAATGCCACACACGAAGAAAAAACAGAGGACAGGGTCTCATTAGAGACTGCACACGAAGGGCCCACCTCGCTATGAAGCCATAGCATTTATGGTCTTCTTTGAAAAACGTGATCGAAGCAATTGATAGAGACACGTGTCTTATCCATCGATTTTCATTCATTGAAACACTGATTGGGACGGTAAACTATTTCGTAAGCGCTTTTTCAGGTTTAATAATATTTTGCCACAATCGGAGTGCCTGAGGGAAAAAAGTGTTTCTGTTTTGTCTCCCTGTTGCTTAGGGGGGGGGGGGGGTGTCAGATATGGTATTCGGATTTAAGATCTGGGTGCTTGTATTTGTTGATTTGTTGTTTAGTGTCGTGCAATAGAACGGTGTGATGTGTGTGCTGGCGCTTTCTGCGGTGAGTGGCCACTCCTAGTTAATTCAGAAGCGCCATAACGCAGAGAGCCTCCTTTGTCTACATTCTGCCTACCTCGGAGCTCGAGTGTATAGAACAGGCAGACTAAAACAATAAAATCAGAATAAGAGACAAAAAACCCGGGTGGGGGTGGGGGCAAAAAGTCTGTTTCCCAACAGTATTGCAGACGCCTGAACTCTTTCTTGGCTCTTATTCCGAGGGCCAAGCCCAGGATGGCACATTGTCCTAGGTTTAAAAACTGAGCGGGAAAGATTACCCACATGGTTGTAATAGGTTGCAGACGTTTTGTTGGCAGAAGCGTGTGTTTGTGTGTGAATGGTGGAAGGACTCGGGTGCAAGTGAACTCTCGTTTGGGGAGGGGGGCGGTGTGGATGTGTGTGTGGGGGGGNGAAGGACTCGGGTGCAAGTGAACTCTCGTTTGGGGAGGGGGGCGGTGTGGATGTGTGTGTGGGGGGGGAAGGTTAGAATTTTGCAGGATTTGTAGCTGCTTTTCCTGCCTTCTGGTGGTATTTTCTTTCTCGCTTTCTTTCCCCCTTAAGGTGCCCCCCGTACGAGGAAGAAGCGATGTCCCTATTCGAAATTCCAGATCAGAGAGCTGGAAAGAGAATTTTTCTTCAACGTCTATATCAACAAAGAGAAAAGGCTGCAGCTGTCTCGGATGTTGAATCTCACCGATCGACAGGTTAAAATTTGGTTTCAAAACAGACGGATGAAAGAAAAAAAACTTAGCAGAGACCGCCTGCAGTATTTCTCGGGAAATCCCTTATTGTGAACTTTCTTTTATTTTATTACCCTTTTGTAAACAAAAATTAAAAATTTTAAAAAAAACCACACACACCCCTCTGCTCGTTGAAGTATTCTCTGTATGAAGAAGATACCATGTTCCAAATAGGGTTTGACTTGACAAAGGAGCCTGGAAACAACCCATGAGCTTTAATTTTTCCCCCCTTCCTTAGATTTGTATTTTGGGACACAGTTTAAAAAGGAAAGTCTTGTATAGTCCCTTCTACCTTTCCCTAAACCTTGAAGAAGACTGAATATTTCTATGAACTTCTAATGAATGTTTTCCTTCTGAAGAATGGGAATCCGATTCGTTGTTGTTGTTATTGTGATTATTATTATTGTTCTCCTTTCTCATCACCATCCTTCAAATTTCTCCATCGTTTGGAAGAACCCACTGAGCTCTGTGTCCGAAAATGCTTTGTGGTGGCCCTGATTTCTGATATGCAGGTTGTTGATGTGTGATTTCTAAAACATTCCCCATGGCAAAGATTTCAGGCTTCTGCTGGGAGGAAAGCTCCATGCGAGTCTGCGTGGGTAGGTGTGTGTGGGTAGGTGAGCGAGCATGGTGAGTGTGTAGGTAAGCGTGTATGTGTGTAGACACGACCACCACCCCGTCCCGCCATGCATACACACACACAAACACAAACACACACACACACTGACTCCTCTTCATCGGAGCTTCCATTGCTGAACACGCCTTGCTGCTTGAAAACTGATTTAAACCTCCTTTCCGAGAATTGGCATCACTATAATAGTGTAAGTTCCATTGATTCCCTCATAGACCTGTGATATATACGGTACATACCGAGTTTTCTCCTCCATCCCGTTTCTGCATCTGTGGTCAAGGGTGGGGAGGTGGACCGGGAGGAAGTGGAATGGACTACAATAAATTTGCAATAACTGTCTCTTAAATAGTGTGTAAATGCATTTCCCTCCCTCCCCTGGACATGCGAGACCAGCAAACAGCAACGGAGGACAAGAAGAGCTCCAGGAACCGGCAACCGCAGTTATAAATAAATCTTGGTGTATGTAAAGAACTGAATCCAGGGCAACTCTGTGAAATTCTATGGCAAATAAAGAGATTTCAAGCTGTTCTATATTATGATTTTATTTGACCATTTTATTAGTATTTCCCTCTTAAAAGACCAACTGCAGTCAGTGTTGGTGTGGACTTTCCTGCAGGACTTTTCAACCCATGTGCGGTATGAGAGCGCCTGGATATCCGTGTGACAGAGAAAGATTTGTGCAAAATAAATCCCCTTTTATGTGTGTGAGTGTCTGTGTGCGCGCGCGTATGTTTGCATATATACAAATGCGGACTATAGAGAATAAGAGAAACATTTCTGCATGGTATATACTCACATTAATATGAACCTTCTGTGTTTAACTAGACGTTAACTAGGCTATGTTTAGCTCCAGATGTCTTTGTTTCTCCTCTCTAGTAATGTTTTTTTTTTCTTGATTCCCCCCTCCTTTTTTTTTCCTTCCCACCCCTGCAACGATGATATATTGCAATGAGCCAAAATGGTGGTTAATGAGCAATATTGCAATATTTCCTCCCCCAATGTCATTACAGGCAAGGATGCTTAAGGAGCGCATTTCTGTCTGCCCTGACAAAGAAGTCAAAATTCTCCTAAGGATAAAGGATCAAGGATAAAGTCCCTCGCCCCCTCCTTCCCCCCCTTCCCCTTGTGCGAGACACAAATACAAAGTCAAGTACTTAATTCCTTCTCTTAAGCAAAACAAGTTCAACCCCAGGACGTAGGACAGAAGTGCAATTTTATGTTTGCATGTCAATAAGCCTCCCGCTCGCCTTTGCTCAGAGAGCCTCAATTTGCTAATGGTACAAGATAAATAAGAAGAAAGTGCCTAACTAGTTTTATGCATGTTTTAATTATGAAGATGTGAGGGGTTTCTTTTATCACAAGCAGGGGAAGGAGGGGGGAAGAAAGGAAAGGAGTCTGATACTTCTACACGGGTAGACTTACCTGTGGCACAGTCCTTATATAATTTCCCTTCAGTGCTTGAAAGTATGCAGCCTTTGAATAAAGGGACAACTGAGCTCAAAATAGGTTTTCTCATACAGTGGCTGATAACTTTTAATACATGTTATATTCAATTAAAATACTTCAAGGGGACCTTTTGGGTTTTATCAAACTATGGGGAAATCCACAAGCTTATATGCCGAAGTTTAAAACAGGCGAAAAAATTTAGTTTGCTTGTTAGATCCATTTCCAATTTCCTCACGAAGAAAGGATGGATTATCTGAACCAAAATGTTTTCTATTAGATGAGGTAAGGATTGCCTATATCTTTATCTCTATTTCCATCTATCTATCTGCCTGCCTGCCTGTCTATCATCTATTCTGCGTGCAAAAGTACTGGATGGGAATTGTTCTACCTTCCGCTCTCTCTCTTCTGTTTGGCCTTCTTTCCAGCCAACGCTTGAGCCCCAAACGCCAAAGTAAAAAAACTTCCTCAAAGATACAGAAAGTCTGTGCATATGTTAAATATAAAGATGTCTTATGGTTGATTATTTCATAAGCTAGCCAAAACATACTGAAAGAAGTCCAGGATATAAAACTGAGGAGGAGGGTAGGAGGCAGGGAGGAAGAGAGAAGAAAGAAAGAAAGAAAGAAAGAAAGAAAGAAAGAAAGAAAGAAAGAAAGAAAGAAAGAAAGAAAGAGTCTGCGACTGAGAAAACAAAATGGCGTGCCACTTCAAGGTGCCCTTCTTCCTTTTCCAAAGCGGGCAGGCGGCAAAACCTTTCCAAGGTTAAGGAAAACATCAGCCAAAGTGCAATAAGGCGCTTCTCCCCCAGTCCCAAAGTCCATTGGAGATACCTTCACAGCGGCAGTTTTGTCTGGACAAAGGAGGCGACTAGTCTAGACATTGTAATAAAGCCTCCAGCCCTAAACAGCTTACTTTTCCTTAATGACCACCGTCTGGCCATAGAAAAAGACTTCCGCAGTAAATAGTAAACAAATAAGGGTGCCTTTGCTGAGCCTTTCTCCAGCTTCCTCCCCCCCTCCCGCCACCCTTGCCCCGCGCACACACACGCTCTCATTCCGACCTCTCCCCTTCCTCCCCTGGCTCCCCCACTCTCCCTCCCTCCTCTCCCATCTTTTTGCCAGGGCTGCGACACAATGAAACTGGAGGCCTAGTTCAAAGTTTTTCTCCAGCTAAAATGGAATGCCAGTTGTAAAATCCAAGTTTATAGACCATGTGGGACTTTACAAGGGTATTAAGAAGCCGTGCGAGGTAGGACTAACCCGTTAATGCGCTTTCCCGGGGAGGGGAAAGAAGGAAGGGTGCCTTTCTTTCTTTCTTTCTTTCTTTCTTTCTTTCTTTCTTTCTTTCTTTCTTTCTTTCTTTCTTTCTTCCTTTCTTNAGAGGCACCCTGTAAGATTTGAGACCAGAGAATTGGCTCTGTTTTAACCTTCCTCTAAAATCGGGGCATCTATAGCTGGAAAAAAAAAACCGAAGAAATATCCTAGTAGTGCATTAAGATTCTACTTGTTGCATGGGGGGGGGGAGGGGAAGAAGGGGAGAAAAACGGGAGGAGGGGTGCAAGAAGCCGGAAAAAAGTGAATATATGATGTCTTTGAACTTCAAGGGAGTCAAGTCCATCACCTTTAACCCTTTTGTAATAAACCGGATCAGAAAGGCCCTAATTCCACCCCCCCAATGTTTCCGCCTACTGAGTACAAGTAAGTGGACTGGCGTGGGGTGGCGGTGGGGGTGCCTGTGCGCGCGCGCGCGTGTGCGTGTCTGGGAGTGCCACCCAAATTTCGAACCCTGCCGTGGCGTTTATGATCCTTCATATTTAACTCACTGGGTCGTTTCATGCATCTAGAGAAAAGGTGGACATGAACGCATTGACACCCAGACACCCGTTGCCACATACGAGGTTTATGATTGTTATAAAACCTTTTAATATCTTAACGCATGGAAAGTTTTTATAACTTTGTTTGGCATAAAAGTTTTACAGCTCTAGGCAACCCCTCCCGACGACCTCTCTTCTTTTCCCGGCCGTCTCTTCCTCTTCCGCCCCATTCCCACCTCCCCCTTCCCACACCCACCCCAATTCCTACCAGCCTGAGTCTTTGCAGAAGGCGACTTTTTTTTTTTTTTTTTCGGATGAGGAGAAAGGCTTCCTCGTAGGGCGAGGATTGCAGGGAAAAGCCACTTTAATGGCCCTCAGGCTAATTGCGGGGGAAACTCTCCGTCTGGCTGCCAAACACACACGCACTCACACACATATGCACGCAGCGCGCAAACACACACACGCACACACACCCCGAGCGACTCAACTGTTTCTGCTCCTGCTAGGAATCCCGCCTGAACTTACTGACGCTGTTTAGGAGGCGGTCTTGGCGGGAGACTTGTGAGAAAGGTGAGGGGAGGTGGAAGCAGCTTGGAGCCGGCTAACTGGGAGGACCCACAGCTGCCTTTAAGGTCGGCTGGAGGGCAAGAAATGTCTCCTCCCGACGTTCTTCTCCTAACTGTAATTTGCTAAAAGCAAGCTTCGCCTTCAACACCGCTGACGGGGCGAAAGGGATTCGTCCCGGGGTGGGTCGAGAAAATGCCGGTGGCTTCGGCGAGTGTATCTACTTCTCCTGGGTTGAGTGAGGCTAGAAGCTGGGCAGGAGAGCCAGAGCTCTGGACAACGTGTAAAGCACACCCGCACCAGATCCGCAAGATACGCGTCCGAGTTGACTGCCCGCTGAGTTTCAGTTTAGACTCGGGAACTGGCCAAGCTGGACCCACGGAAGCCCGAACGGCCGCGATGGGGCTTGGGAAGTGGACTTGAAGCTCCGCCCTCTTCGCTCGGCTCCGGACTTTGAATGAAGGAAGGAAGGAGGGGTGGGGTGGGGGGCTGCTTTAGTTCACTTCTTTTCACGTGAACTTTCCGCGCGAGGCACCTTTAAAACGGCCTGAAAGAAAGCGAGCTTTACTCTGTATGTAAATAAACCCACCATCCCCTCTTATTCCATTCTGTAAAGGAATCCGAGACGGGTGTTTTAGAGCAATCTCTTCTCAACAATTAAATGTGCCATTAATTCTGCTTCTTGCTTTATTTATTTTTGGAACATCTGACTGGCACTAAAACTTTTTGACAGAAGAGACAGATTCATTGAATGCAAGATAGATAGACATAGAGGTGGATAATAAATGGAGATAGACAGACGGATAGATGGTAAGTAGGTAGGTAGGTGGTAGAAATAGGTATGTAGGGAGGGAGGAAGGTAGGTAGGTAGAGATAGATGATAGATAGATAGAAATTCCTGTGCCGTTAATGAGGGACATTGATGTGACTAACGAAACTGCTCGCCTTTTCATTTTCCCGCTTTAGATAACATTTCTGAATAAATCTGAACTTTCTCTGAATCTGAAAAGAAGTCAGGCATAGTTTTAGCCTTCTTATTAGAAGCGAGCTAACCCAATCCTCCCTCAAGATGGCGACTCATTAAGGCCCTTTTTATGTGCTTTTAATAAAAGGTGGGTCATATATGGCTGGTCAACATATGTTGACTTAAGCAACTGTTTCTGTGCTTGTGATAACTCACAAATCATACAATGAAATCACAAGAATGCAGCTTGGAGCCCAAGAAGGTCTTAGAATCTTTGCTACAGGAAGGAAAATACGGATCACTGTTGCATAGAAGCTGCTCAGAATATCCCTATGGTTTGTTCTGTTTAGCGTTTTGTGTTTTTTGTGTGTGGGGGGGACAGTCAATGTTATTTGTAGCCTAGAAGAAAGGGGGGAAGGAAGGAAGGAAGGAAGGAAGGAAGGAAGGAAGGAAAGGAGGAAGGAAGGAAGGAAGGGGTCAATGCATTGGTTTTTTGAGCGATTACTCTTCAATATTTTAATGTAACTTTTAAGACTTGGTCCAAATGATATTTGCAATAGCTGGATCCCCGTATGTCAATTAAATTTTCCATGAAGAACTAAACAATGCAAATCTAGAATGGACAGAAGGCAACGAGGTCCAAACATCATACTTACACAATATCCAACTTGCCACCTCAATGCTAAGGTCCACTTGGTTGAAGGAAATCCACCAGTTCCTACCGCTGATCTTCACAATATAGTGAGATAGAATGAAAAATAGAAATAAGTAGCTAACTCTGGTTTTATGTGAACAATTGTCTCTCCCAATAGGGAAAATATCGTTCCTTTGAGAACAATGGAAAGGGTAGAAAATAGGAAAAGGGAAGAGAATATATATATATATATATATATATATATATATATATATATATATATATATATATATATAATATATATATATATATATATTATATATATATATATATATATATATATAATATATATATGTTGAAAATAAGCTATTTTTACATAGTCTTTCAAAATATATTTTAACAATCAAGAGTAATTGAAAAAGAGCCGCCCCTTCTGTAATTCACAGTAATCTTTGGGCTCTTCCTTTAAAAATAAACAAATCTTTATATATTTTATCACTTTTAATTTGTGTGGTCAATTCCTTTTCTAAAAACTGAATACATGTCTAGGTTTCTTTCTTTCGTTCTATTTCTTTTCTAGTCACATCATTTTACACAATAGAATGAAAAATAAAAATAAGTAGCTAATTCTGTTTTTGTGACATGAGAAAAGTTCTTAAATTTACAGAATACCAGAAATACCGTTTTAAGGGGAAACGGGGGGGGGGATCTCTTCCAATATATATTTTCCCCTATTAGATAATTTAATTTCTTTTTTTAGCATTGCTCCTTAATGTTTTAAAATGCTGATGCTAATAACATTAGCATGCTAGTTAGGCAAAGTGCTTTCGATTTCTATGTTATGAAAGCATTTTAAAAGGTTTATTTTCTGTCCCCAGATTAAAGTCACGTTTAACTTCTAACATGAAAATGGAATTATATAGCAAATGAGATATGTATGCTTTCATTTTTCATCCTAAGACAATGCACTGCATTGTTCCCCGCTGGCTTCAGTTGAGCTACTTAACTGAAAAAAATGAATATTTTTTGTGTACAGAGCTGCATACATGTAAATATTTATCTATTTTAAACATAAAACAGTGTGCGGATAAATGTAATATGATCAGGAATGTGAATACTGTAGGAGGAAGTTATGCATGTCAACTTTAATTTCTGAGCTTAAGCACAAAGGGCGAATACCTGCGTGTGCGTGTGTATGTTCTATGTTGGGGGTAGTAATAACTAGAGCATAGTTTTGCAATACCACCTCAAGGCATATAATATAATTCCATAATTCTTCGACTTAAGTTACGACAAAAGAAGGGAAACAGTGTAAGACGGATTGTAAAGTTTGATAGATTTCTTGGGGTGATAGTTTACACTTTCTAAGCCAACATCTAAAGGGTTGGGTTTTATTTTTGCATCATTGTTAGTGTATTCTCATGTACTTTGTCATAAATCAGAATATTTATTTCCTTCGCAACATGGGGTATAATAGCAGCAGAAATACAAATTTAAGGTAATCATTAAAATGTTCCTACCAAATTTTTCCAAGAAGTGAAAATGAATGCTTATCATAAAAAAAAATGGCTAAGGGAAGGGAGGGGGAGCTGTTTAAACATATGGTGGGCATGAGAGACATTTTGCTGTTTAACTCTTGATTAGATAATGGTGGTGGGGAAGAGAGAACAAGTACAACAGGAAAAGTTTGAGGTAGGTGCTTTTGTGCCTGAGTTACAAAGCAGGGAGCTGCACAAGTGTGTATGATTTTTAAGGGAAATGTGAAGCTTTAGATAGGGTTGTTCCTGCATATCTCCCTCCCTCCCTCCCTCCCTCCCTCTGTGTGTGTGTGTGTGTGTGTGTGTTTGCAGCNTCTGTGTGTGTGTGTGTGTGTGTGTGTGTTTGCAGCCCACTCCTTGCTTGCCCTGTATTTCTGGGGCTGAAGTCTGTTCCAAGGGAAGCGAAGGGGACTTGGTTTCAAGACCTCTTTTTTGGGGGGGGGGAGGCGGTGTCAACTCAACGTCTGCCTTTGGCATTCAGAGAAAGAGCAATCAGACAGTGCAGACAATAGGAGACCGTCTGCAGATTGCTCCATATACTCAGGAAGGCAGAAAACTGGCAGGGTGCACTTTATCCTGTTTCTTTGACTTTTTAAAAATTAATCACTTCCTGACTTTTACTTCAGTCAAATAATTCCAAATAACTACCAGGCCCAAGATAAATGCATTAAATGAATCCAAAGGCACTCACACAAGCCAGCATCAATTCTACTTAGGTGTAAGCCGCCTGACCCTCGGTCAGCCGGCAACCTCAATCTTTCTTTTGTGGTTTTATTTTATTACTATTTTTTTAAACCTAATATGCGCTACACATTTTGTTTCTAAAGAAATGCGAAAAAGCCAGATTGAGATGTTAAGATCTCCCTCCTTCCTGCATGTAGAGAAGGAAGTTCTCCATTTAAGTTTTAATAGCATTTGTTGGTATTTATTTTCCGCAATTAGAGTAAAGCATTTTCCCAATGGGGGTTCTACTTAAGCCGATGAATTTTATTTCTTTTTCCATTAATGATCCATGTTTATCATACTTCTAATTATTTTTTACTTTAAGTATTATTTGGACTTCGACATGCACTCCCTTGCTCTGGGTTACAGCAAGACCTCCATTTAAGGTATATGTTTATACGCACATGCACAAATATAGTCTGAACTGAAGCTAAGAAGTATATTTTGATCTTTTAAATGAATCTGATGTTTTCGCCATTCCATTAGCCATTATAACAATCTGCTTGTGGAAAGCTTCAATTATCAACCCAATTTACAGTGAAAAATTTTCCATGTGTTTGTACAAATAGAAACAAACACACTTCTTTTTAAAAAAAAATATGAAGCAATCATAATGACAAATAGGCAATCAATATTTAATTTCTGCCGGCTTTACACATTCAAAACCTTTCTATTCTGTCTCCAGTTATATTCAATCTGATAAAAAGTCCTCAATGCTGTATAAATGAATCTCTGAAAAAGATCTGAGGGGGAGGGGGGAATAGTATTATTTGACAGGCTTTTATCTCAGTGCAATTTGGGCTTCCTTTTTCCTATTTCCCATGAGGGAGAAAATGGAATTCAACACAGACAAGAATCCAGAGTGGAAAACATAGACATGGAAGACTTTGAAATGTATTGTCACTTCATTTTCATCTGGCCAGTTTTTCTCCCCAAAAATGCATCCATGAAGTGATCTCTTGAGCTTTGGAGCCAAAAATGATTGAGTTAACTATATAAACTGCAAAAATAAAGAGTGGTGGTGGGGAGAACTGGGAGAGAATGGGAGAAAGCTGTATAGTGCCAAACTGTATTGGTCTTTAATTTCTTCACCTATAAATGAGGAAGCATTGGCTCCCATGCTAAATTTTTATTCTTTGGCTTATAAATATTATGTGGAATTTTCACAGGGATGTCATAAACAAAACGATTTCTATCAAACTGTGTTTTGTTTTGTTTTGTTTTAAAGACCGATGCAGAAAACACAAACAGAGGCTGTAAAGTCAGGAATCACTTTCCAAAGGAAGCAAAGCAATGTTTAAAGTGCAGGAGAGCTCTTAGCATGTTGTATTTTGAATGGTGTGGTGGAGGGGGGGGAGGAGGGCGTTTGTGTGTGAAGGGGGACTTGAGACAAATAGAATTATGTGGTTTAAGACTTCCTTGGCCTAAGATATTAAAACTTCTCACCCTTGAAGATCGGAGGGAGGAGGAGAGGGGAGGGTTGAAGGTGGGGCCCCCAGCTTTGCAAGTCCTTTCAAAGCAACAGCCAAATTGAATTGTAAAACCAGGTCATTGAAAACTTGTTTTTTAAAGCTTGACTGGCTTTAGGCAGCAATTCAGCCTATTTATTATTATTATTATTATTTTAAAAAAATCTAGATATATATTTAACCCAAACTGGCTAAGTTTCACCTTTCCACATCTCTCAATCTTTTTAAGTAAAATTTCCCCCACTCTTTATTTATCTGTTTTTTGAAAAGACTGCCAATCCACCCCTTGAAAATGACTCTGAACCCTCTAATCCTTTCAAATCCTTTGCAATGATCTTGAGGTTCCTTCCATTGAGTGAATCTGTTCTTGTGGTCATTATGATAAGTGTGATCATTATTTATCTCTTGATCAAAATCCTTAGTTAGATGGTAAGCGTTTCTCAACTATATTCATTCATGCCCACTCACACATAAAATACAGAGAAAACATCTCAAGCTGACAATCATCAACAGGATTGTCAGTATGGGATTGTAACATGTTAGTCACTTTAATGTATGCTAAAGAACAGTTTGACTTAATTGCAACCCAATTTAGAAAATGTCCAATAAAGAGAGCAGCCACAAGAAAAAACATCTTGTTCAACATAACTTAATCTATGAGATAACATTTATTATTCTGAGATCATTAAGTTCAAAGAGAGAAAGAGAGACGGCAAGGAGAAAGCAAGCATAAAAAGTAAAGCAAATGAATCTAGAATTAACTAAAGGAACCAATCATTATAAAAAAAATATTAGTGTGAAAACAATAAAAATAAAGATCAACTAAAATTATGCATAAAATTGTAGTTAAGCACTCTTTCTGTGAAATAAAAAATACACCCTCATACACCTCACCATTTGGTACTTTATTTGATTGTGATAATTTCCTGAAAGAAGTAGATGCCAAATCCACACAATCTTACAGAAAATAATGCTGTTTTAGTTTTGTTAATGTACCTTAACAGTTTATTTACAAACTGTTATTTGTAACTGTATTTGTTGTGCTTATGTTTGAATTTCTGAAGAAGTGTAAATAAGGTTGATGCTTACTTTAAAATAATGGCACAGGTTATTTTGGTCAAAATTTAAGGAGGAAGTTTCCCCCACCACCACCACCACCACCAAATGCAAGAAGGTAATACCCTTAAAGGTGAAATTCGTACAATAAAAGCAAGAAAAAAACTTTTGGAATAAACACTAAAACAGCACAAATGTCAATGACTATTTTCAAATGGAAATCTCTTGCATGATTTAACCCAAATGCTTCATATTTCTTTGACTCCAGTTGATGATAACGGTGACAATGATTTTCTAAATACTTTTTGGGAAGGAAACTCACTGTCCCACGCGCGGCTAACGTTGAATCCACAAAGTATTGAAGAAATTAGAAGACAGCGGAAAGAAAACTTTTCTGTGCATGTCGAGTTTAATTGTGGTGAAGAATTCAGAGGACCCAGAAGTTCATTTAGTGTTCGATTATTGGCTTATTTGTTTTTCTTCCAATTTTTGTATCTATTTAAAAGTTGATAGATAGATAGATAGATAGATAGATAGATAGATAGATAGATAGATAGATAGATAGACGGATAGACGGATAGATAGATAGATTCTTTGCTGACCTTTTGATTTGAATTTGACTTTGCTTCTATTTACGGGTTCACTTCCTTTATTTTCCCCCACTTCTGTTGCAGACACGCGTTCGTTCGTTCATTGGTAAACAAACTCGAGGAAAAAGCGTGTCGCTCTCCTTTGTTCAATGTGAAGGTCCTGGGTTCCTTACCTTCCAGAAGCGGATAGATGTCGCTGTTGCTCCACGCAGGTTTTCTTCTCTCGCAACAACTTGACCCCGGTGACGTCACTGGCGTCTGAATCATCAAGGCCATTTTCAATCCTCATTGGCCTAGTTATCACGTGGTTGGGACCGATGCGTGGATAATTATGGTGCTGATATATTTTTTTTTTTTTTTGCCTAAAAAAAAGATGTCAGCCCCTGGCTGTAGTATTCCTCTTTAAAACCCTTCTCTGAAAATGTCATGTCCCAACAATGTGACTCCTAACTCGTTTTTGATGGACTCGTTGGCTGGTACCTGCCGGGGAGAGAATTATTCCTCTAATCAAGGAATGTATATGCAGTCTGCGAACGACTTCAGCTGTGGAATGATGAGGAACTGTGGGATTATCCCGGCTCTTTCCAAAAGAGACGAGGTGAACCACGCCGGCGGGCTGTCCCTCAACACCTACCCGCCTTACCTGTCTCAGCTAGATGCCTGGTGTGACCCTAAAAATACTTACCGAATCGAGCAACCTGTTGCAAGGCAGCTGCCTTCCTGCTCCTACCCGACCAGTGTCAAGGAAGAAAATGCTTGTTGCATGTACAACGCCGAGAAAAGGGTGAAAAGCGCCCCCGAGGCCACCCTCTACCCCGGGCAGATGCCTGAAGCTTGCCTCGCTGACCAGGAGGTGCCCCTGCCTAGCTACTACCGCGCCACCCCGGGCTATTCCTCCCTGGAGAAGGCGCCCAGCGGCGGCAGCCCCAGCGCCTACGAGGCCGGTTTTGAACCCAGGGCGGGTCTCAGCCAACCGAGCGAGCGTCGGGAGCAGCCCCCGGGCCCGCCGCCGCCGCCGCCGCTGCCCGCCGCGCAGCAGCCCCAGCCGCCGCCCGAGCGGCCACCCCCACCTCCACCTCCACCTCCCGCTTCTCTCGCCCAGCCAGGAGCCCCGGGGGGCTTCCCCGAAAGCGCCAAGCCGGACCCCAAGCTGCAGAACAGCCCGGCTGGCGACGTCAAGACCGAGAAGAATCTCCCCGTGGCCAAACTCAGCCCGTCGGGAACGGAGCAGAGCGGGCAGAAGTGTGCCGAGAGCAGCAGTGACAATTCGGACCACGAGGCTAAAGGTAAGGGGGGTGATCCTTCTGCTGGCTTCCCAGGAGAGGAACCCGAAGGGAATGGGCAGCGGTTTTGGTGGGAGTTATTCGGAAGTGGTTGTTAATTGTCGTTGTGGTGGCCGTGGTGGTGGTGGTGGTTGTTACTCTTGGGCTTTTGGTTTGAGAAGCAGAGCCCCCAGGTTCTGGGGCTGCAGACAAACTCCACCAACTTTTCTCCTTGGGACCTGTTTGCTGTCCTCTCTCGGAAGCGCCCGGCCACCAAGACACGATGACAGCAAGAATCATCAACAGTAACAATAAACCCCCCCCCCCCCGTAAAACCCCTTTGAAAGAAGGCACCGTAGTGTGGCTCAGTCATCTTGCCCAGACGTGGACGCCCCTGCCTGCCTGGCGTGCTGTGGTTTTCGTGGGGGGGACATCAACTGGGCTGACGGGGAGGAAGGGCAGGCGACGCGGTCTGGTTACGTTGGCGAAGTTGATTTTGGTGTCTCAGGCAGAGGATCCCCAAAGGGGTTGTGGCGCTGAACGAGCGAGCCCCTTCGGAGGGGCGAGGGAGTGGTTGGTCAAGGAGCGGTTGCAACTTCTTCAAACGTGCTCTCTGGATGAGATCTCGCCCCCTTCTCTCCTTCCCCCACACACCCCCACCTCTGAAAAGCAGGCATGAAAGTTGTTCGGGATGTTGTGGTTGTGGTGGCGTGGCCGTGGTGATTGTCTTGGGGAGAATTGGACTGGCGAGCTCTGGACTGCGGGCTGGGGGCGAAGGTGGCCGGAGGGGAGGGAAAGTGAGGTGTGCTGGGAACGGTTTGCCAAACACTTCAAACTGGACTTGATTGTTGAGCTCCATTATCAAAGTTGCATGCTCCCTGAATCACCCAGGTTGCTGTTTCAAGGGTTGTTTTTGCGCAGAAACAACGTCTTCTCCCCCACCCTCCTCCTCTTCTTCCTCCTCCTCCTCCATTTGCGAAGGTGTAGGAACCTCTGCTTGAAGTTAAGGTGTTCTGGGCAAGAGCAGCTCCCGGAGGAATGAAGAAGGGACTTTCACAGAAGATGCTTACATTTACCTTGCAGGTGAAGCCTAAAAAGAATCCAGTGAATAGAAGGGTTGGAAAGGGCTTTAATGTGTATTATTATTATTATTATTATTATTATTTATTAAATTTATATGTCACCTTTACTCCCAAATGAAGGAGTGAAGAGAGTGGAAGCATTAAACGTGGGGTTTGTTTTCTTCAAAACAGGATTAATTTTAAGCAAAGAGTTCCTCCACCTTCCAAAAAAACTATTGTGAATAGATACAGATAAAAAGGAAGGTGTTTCTTACTTTGGTGTGAACGACTCCATAGCCTCACAAAGCCCAGCCTGGAATTGGAGGGGGGAAACGTAGAAAGCAAATAGAAACAATTTGGCTTATATGGAGTCCTGTACATTTTCTCAGCATATATACTTATGCTAGTATGCATGCTTTCACCAAGTCCTTTTTCACACATAAGTTGCTTGAATTCCACCAAAGAATACAAGCATTTTGTCCTCTCTATTTCTCATCTGATCTCATGTATATGTCTGTCTGTGTATGTAAATGCATGCATGTGTATACATGTGTACACATATATATGCAGTCCATATGTGTGTATCTACATCTACCAATGTCTCCAGCCACATTGTTATATATACATTTATGTAGAATTAAAGTACGATTTTAAAATGGCCAAAAAAGGGTTTTCCAACCCTCTTCTGCTCAACCAAAAATAGATTATTTTATCTACTAATAAAATAAGAAAATATGTAGCATCAAGGTTATGAAAATCTCTACAAAACTATTCACCCCAAACTCTTTCTTGCTTACACTTTCTCCAGCGTCCTTAATTTACAAAAGTAAAATGAAGAAAAATAATAAAATGCGAGGTTGACTTTTGGGAGAAAGGGACAAGGGAGAAAGAGACAGGGGAAGGGGAAAAAAACCCCAACCACTTCATGATCTCTTTTAATCTCAACAGTAAGTTCTAATGAAGAATTTGAAATGTCCCACCTAGGTTTTTCCAAAGTTTTATTTAATTTTCTTCCTTGCGGAAGAAGAGAGCTATTTGCTGGAAATCCAACGCTGTATATATGATGCCAGCAGGGGGATGAATTTAGATGGAGATGATGATGATGATAATTATTATTATTATTATCTTTCCACTTTGGAAAGTGGACTTATATGGAGTCTCCCTCTTGGTTTCTATTACTGTACATCCAGCACGCCCTTATGCAAGGTGTGGAAAGGGAGTTTAATCTTTTTTTGGGCGAAAGGCAAACCCTTAGAAGGAACTATCAGGGTTCAATGGCAGAGGGCTAAACATGTGAAAGGCATTTCCATGCAGCCGAATTAGTTGGTCGGTTTTGAAGTAGCTGGATGATCATTCCTAAATTTGGGGCAAGAATTCAGATCCTGGGACTCCCGTAGACAAGACAAGGCTTCAGGATTGCCCTCATATTTGAAGTAGGAGAGCTAAGAGTACCTCTGCCACCAGTCATAAAAGATCCAAATTCAAATCTGAAGAGGTATTTGTGAATTTGGAGGCTGAAGTAAACAGTTGGAGTTGGGCACCTCTGTGCGGAAGAAGGGATATTTAGGAAAAAGTCGGGGTGTTGTATATGTTTGTGTCTATGTATTACAGGCAGATAGGAAGATGGGTCATTTTTAAGGTACAAATAAATCTTGGTCGGTTTGTTTTTGTTTTCTTAAAAAGTAATATCGAAAGTTTACCTTCACTCATAATAAAACTACACAGCTTTCACATCAAAGGAAAATGGAGTCTGGACTATTGGGAACGGAGGGAGTGGGAGAGAGAGAGTGGGAGAGAGAGAGGGAGGGAGGGAGGGAGAGGGAGAGAGGGGGGGAGAGAGAAAACCAATACAGACAGGCAAAATATTTCTCTCTACCCACTCTCTAAATCTCCCACCCCATCTTGTTTGGCTTTTGGGGAGTTTTTAATATGAAAGGATAGTTTCAGAGCAGTGTCTGAGCCGAGAGCTTTTGTGGCGTGCAGGCAACAACTAATTAGGACAATCATAAAACCTCTGGAATTATTATTATTATTATTATTTAAATATATCTTTCCAAACCTGGATGGAATTGTGTAACTGTAGGAGTCCACTGATAAATCTGATGCTTTTAACATTTCGGTCTGTCTCTCGGGAAAGTCCTATTCAAGTCTGAATGTGTCATAGGCGAAGGGTGTGTGTGTGTGTGTGTGTGTGTGTTTGGGGGATAAAAAAATCCAGCAAGAGCTGGCATTATTGTGTAGCTTATGTCCAGGTGAATATTGTTTAAAATAGGACTGCAGCCCCAGCTTTTTACGACCCCTTAGCTCCTGTTATTTGTCCGAATGCTTCATCCAGACTGTGTTTTTTTTTTGTTTTTTTTTTAAAATCGCTAAATGTTAAGTCCAAAAGGAGTTGGAGGTCGAACGCCCATTATTTTTTAGCAGTGGACAGAGAGGTTTCCCATTAGCAAAAGAAGCTGCAGGGGAAAGAAAGAAAAAAAGTAGTCTTAACTCTAGGACGCTCGCTTTGCTCTTCCAATAGATACTTATTTAATAATATTATTTTTAACAGAGGATATAAAGGCAGAAAACACGACAGGAAATTGGCTGACAGCAAAGAGCGGAAGAAAGAAAAGATGCCCTTACACTAAACATCAGACGTTGGAACTGGAGAAGGAATTCTTATTCAATATGTACTTGACCCGCGAGCGCCGCCTGGAGATTAGCAAGAGTATTAATCTAACAGACAGACAAGTCAAAATCTGGTTTCAGAACCGCAGGATGAAACTCAAGAAAATGAACAGAGAGAACCGAATTCGCGAACTGACTTCCAATTTTAATTTCACTTGAAAGTGTTCAGAGGAGGAAGGGATGGGCTATACGGGGAGAATCATTGCAAATCTTGTGCAGTATTTTTTTTTTTAATTATGATCATTATTATTCCCACCCACTCACCCCCTGGATATAACTGCAAGTGGAGCATAGGAGGGAGGACGGGGAGGGAAAAAGAAAGAGACCTCAGGCTAAGAGTTAAATTCTATAATTTGGATATTTACAGATTATAGAGCGGAAATGCATTCATCAGTATGAGCATGTGAATATATATTTATATATATATATAGATATATATAGATATATATAGATATAGATATATATAGTGCCACAGTGTTTCTATATGTAAAATAAAGAACCAGCTGGTTGCTTACTAGCTTTTCAAACATCTTCTAAGGTGTTTTTAAGTTATTCAGAAACAGCACAAAGGGTGTGTTGGGGGCTTGGAAGACTGAAGGATCTATCTACATCTGTCCTTTCTTTCTTTTTTTTTTAATGTTTAGGACCCTCGCTATGTTTGAAAGTTTGTTTTTCATACCTTAGTGTAGCCTGCCTATTGTACAATAATAAAAGATATAATGACACCAATGAATTTCATACGTGGGAATATGTGGAAACAGCAGAGAGAGAAATGCTTACTCAATGTAGTTTATGCAGTCTCCTTCCGGTGAGGCGGTGCTGTCACCCATTATATTTAAGAAAAAGCAAAATAATAAGGCAGCACCGCTATCTTATCTCCCGGGGAAGGGTGGAAAATGCCTGTGCTTTTTTTGGTGTGTGGCTTGTTATTTAAATATATCCTGTATGTGGAATCTGTGCATGTATCTTTCTATATGGAGCCAAATAAATTTCTTAGAACCCTGGACAACTGGGTATTTTTCAAAGTGATTTCCGTGCCCCCCTCTGCCAAAAAAGCACGTCTCTCCCCCCCACACACACACCTAGAGTATTTTCCCCCCTAGTACTCATCCTTTTAAGGCTTTCAGGAGAGTATCCTAGCGGGTTTAATATAAGTGAGAGACCATAACGTTGATTTAAATATTATCCAGGTGACCACAATAAGTCAAGGTCATAAAACAGTAATGTCAGGACAGTCTTGGTAAGCGCTGGAGGTGGATTTTATGATCTGCAAATATAATGTGCCGCAGCAGTAAAAGATGCATTTAAAGGTGACTGTGGAGGAGGGAAGCAAGTCAGAAGCAGAGTAGCTTTCTTGGGATGCACACTCCTCATAGCTAGGGGTCCTTTTTCTGTCTGTCTTTCTTTCCACCTTTTTTTTCCTCCTTTCTTTTTTTTTTCTTTTTGAAAGGAAAGGCATGCTCCTTTTATCTCCTCCTCTGGAAGAGTCATTTTCTCTTATTAAAAAGAAGAAGAAGAAAAGAAGAAGAAGAGAAAGAAAAAAAAGAAGGAATACACTTTTTTTAAAAGCCACCTCTTGCTCTCAGCCCAGCACAGAGAACAGGAATGTCACGGTGGAAGGCGTGCAGAAGGTAAGGCAGACGGTTTCTTGGCTGAGATACATGGCTGAGATGCAAGTGGATTTCTCTCCCTGTGTGTGCGCGCGTGTGCCTGGGTTTCTCTCCCTCCCTCCCTCCCTCCCTCCCTCTTCCTGCGTCTACTCAAGGTAAAGGCAGCGTGGATGTGAACTCCACTTTGAGGCGATCTAGGCTTGATCCAGATGGGGCGTCTGGTTTGGTGTCTTAGGACTTGGGGAGGGGGGGTTGGGATCAAGGGGGCTTCCCTCTGCCTGTGTGACAGCTCATTTTCGACCAGAATATGCATGGCTGAAGAACGGTGATGCATA
Source organism: Laticauda laticaudata (assembly GCA_004320025.1). Classification (NCBI taxonomy): domain Eukaryota; kingdom Metazoa; phylum Chordata; class Lepidosauria; order Squamata; family Elapidae; genus Laticauda; species Laticauda laticaudata. Next base: position 18,018 of record BHFT01028172.1, on the reverse strand, counting down.
GATTTCCATGTTGAACCCCTTGGCCACCAATAACCCCCCCCACCCTACCACACCCCTTCCTCTTCCTCCTCTTCCTCCTCCTTTTCTTCTTCCTCTTCTTCACCCTCTTTTTTCCCCTCTTCTTCTTCTTCTCCTCCTTCTTTCTCAGCTTTTTAAACTTACTTCTGATGAAGTTGAGCTTTCTTTAGAAGGGACACCAAAGAGTCAGAGGGTTTTAGGTTTTTGTTTTGGTTGGTCGCCAGAGGACTTTGGCAATCCTCAAACACGTAGTCGTCCTAGTTGGGTATTCTCTGAACGTGCCCTTTCGGTTTCAGAGTTTTGGCTGACACAAGCTCTAAAGAAGGGGAAGGCAAGGACATTTGGTGGCATTTTGAAATGTTGTGGGATCACAGACAGACACACAAGCACGCCCACGCAGAGAAGTTCCTTTGTGGATATTTCTTCCCCACCTCTTTTCCCTCCCTCCTTCTTTAACAGAAGCTGCGATGGCAATATGCAACGCAAAATGAATAATGTCAGACCGGAGCCAGTTTGCCAATGAAAGATAGTGGGTTGTGCTGTAATTCAGTATATACTAACAGCTCAACCGCAGACACACAGACAACGAGAGAGAGAGAGAGAGTTGATTGCAGATTTTATTAAAGAGGGAGGAAGGGGGAGGAGAGGGGGAATCTTAATGAAGTGATTAAAGATGTTGCCTTAATTCGAAGTATGTTTTCTTAAGAGCTTGGTTATTCCTTTGCTTAGCTTCTAACGCGGGATAAGAAAGGTAGCTGAAGCACAGCCTACGAGGAGAAACAGATGCTTACTGTCTTTCTTTCTTTCTTTCTTTCTTTCTTTCTTTCTTTCTTTCTTTCTTTCTTTCTTTCTTTCTGTCTTTCTTTTTCTTCTTCTTCTTCTCTCTCTCCCCTCTCCATCCCTTTTTATCTTTCTTTCTTTCTGGCAGAAATGACTGTGGATCTTTCGCCCTTTTATGCAGCTGTTCCGTGGTTTAGGTAGTTTCATGTTGTTGGGGTTGGCTTTTAACTCGGCAACAAGAAACTGCCTTAATTACGTCAGTTAGTCTTCATCAAGGGCAACATTCCTCCCCCCCCGCTTTTTATTTTGACCCCCTTTCCTTTTCCTTTGCTACTCACACGCAGCCGGACGAAAGAGCTCGAGAGCCTTTAAGGCAGGGAACAGGCAAAGCGAACAGATTTCTCTCTCTTCCCCCCCCCCACCCCCCGGAAAAAAAATTAGCAAGAGGAAGAGAGAGAGGAAGACAGGAAGGCAGGGAGGCAGGTTCGCCAAACCTCATAACCCTCTCCAGCTCACCACCCGGCTTCATTCACATACCTTCCCAACAATTCCCCCAGCACTTGTGGTCTCTTCGTCTGGACTTCAGATGAATCTTGCTGTTTGCTGTTTGTTTCTGGCCGACGGGGCTCTCCAGACGGACAAACATGGAGGGGGTCCCTCTCTTGAAAATTGCTCGGGTGATGAAGGCTTCTAAGTTTGGGATCGGAATAATGGTCTGAATTTGTAGCCCAGAGGTTTTTCGGGATTCAGGACCACCTTTGCTTCCCTTCTTGCGGTTGTGTTTTTTGTTTTTTGTTTTGCTTCCTGGTTTATGAAACGAGCTGAGTTTTGTGAGAAGTGAAGGGGGGGCCTGTGATGTGTAAAAGACCTCAGTTGATATGAACGCAGGTGCTCGGTAAATGGCCGGGGAAGACTGAAATTACAGCCTTTTTACTCCCAATGGCAATCTACTGCTGGTATAACCTGTCCAGGATTCTGAGAATCCCCTTCGATAAATTATAGCCTTATTATGTTCCTTGGCTTGAAGGTGGTTTGAAGAACAAAGCGGAAAACGGTACTCTAGGTTTACAGACCCTCCTTGAGACAACCGTGTTCAGGTTTAACCACGGTGCTTCTTTAAAATGAAGGGGGGGGGAAAGGGAGCTAAACCACGAGCTCAAGATTTGATATAGTTTTCTGAACAGAGTCTGGATTACACTCTGCTTCTGTCCACCCCTCTACTCCTGCCTCCATTCCCACTGGACTCGAGAGCTAGGAAAGCTAAGTTAGCCCGTTAATGAAGACTATCCTTCTGCCCGGTGTTGGGATGAACACGTTGTTGCAAGAGGTGTTCGTTGTTGCTTTGGTGGATCAGAGGAAGGTTGAGATTGAAGCCGGGCTCTGTGTGTGTGCGTGAGCGCGGATATTTTCCAGGGAAAAAAAAAAATCCAAGATCCCAGTGGAAAAAGAGAGATTTTTCGCTACTGAGAAAATTGCTGCTTAAATGAGCTTTATCCTTCCAGATGGGGTTCAGGTTGATATGGGGGGGGGGATTCATGGAGATTTATACCACCACCACCACCACCACCCAAAAAAAAAGAAGAAAAGTGCCAAAGAGACAAGCTAGCATTGGAGGAAGAATTCACCCAGTGTTCTGCAACCCTGAATCCATGAATCAGGGCAGGAAACGAGTTAGCTAGAAAAGAGCAAAGGACAAGGGCAGGAGCCTGGGGGCGAGAGAGGCTGCATCTACTACTTCTGGTAGACAAGAAATACATTTCCGCAGCTTAAGTGCAAAAGGTGTGTGGGGAACCCTGTTCCCAGCCAAGCTCTAGGACAGTTCCTTTCTAAACACAAAATTTTGTTAGAACTAGTCTCCCACCCCACCCCAGGGAGGATGTATCTCTGCTATTTCACGAGAGGGTGGTTATTTTGGTACAGCTGAAATTCTCGCCCCTGTTTTTATTGTGGTTCCCCCCACCCTCTACAGTCCCTTCTGAGCCCTCCAGCTCCCAAGCAAACTTTCAGCAGTCGATTTGGGGGAGACCTGAGTCACTGAGACTGAAGGGTGGGTGAGGTAGGGTTGGGGTGCACGGATTCCCTTTCTGGAAGGAGAGGGGCAACCTGGTCTTGACAAAATACAAAACGGGTGGGGCTGGAGGCAAGGGAGGGGGCGACTGTAAGTCGTCAGCCCAATGGTCTACTCTACTACATCGTTTTCTCTTCTTTCTGATATGAAATCCAGAGCCCCGATTTGGGGTGCTGCTCCGAGCGAATGTGCTGGGAGCTCCCTTCCTGGAAATCCCTCTTGCCCCCCAGTGTTAAATAATACACCCACGCTCGCCCTCCGATTTTTAGAACATTTTAATAAGCGAAGGTAAAACTGGAAAGGCAAAAAGTGCGCCCATTGTGCTTGCTTAGTGTAAAGTCATGGTTCTGTAGATAAATGGCTCGGTCAAAGGCTTTAATTATTTTTCAATTAATTATTCGCCATGGTCCTGAGATAATTGAATGATTTCATTATGTGCTAAAGATAGAAATGTGTTTCCGTCTTCCTGTAAATATGCAGGCTATAAGTAACATAAAGAATGGGGAAATGGTACTAAGTACCCTTCAGTCATGTGTTGTGTAACTGTTTATATTTGTGTGTGTGTGTGTGTGTGTATTCATGTATATGTGTACGTGTGTATACATATATATGTATCTATGTATGTGTATATCTGTGTGCATACATATATGAGTGTATCTCTATGTGTTTCCCACATTTCCTCTCATATGGGGGCGAGATCTAAAGTAATGTATGTTTAATCAACCCAAGTCAAAAAATGTAATAAAAATTAAACCCTTCCCTACTGTGTGTTCCTTTTTAAATGATTCTGTTAGAGCTGGGTGTGAGTGAAGAATGTAGAGACTTAAACATTATTGCAGCCTGCTTTTTAATCTTCAATGTCAGAACAGATGTAATTAGAAAGATTTCTTGCTGTTTTGTGCATTTCTCTCTCTCAACAAAATATTGTTTTTCCTTACTTGCGAGATATGTTTCGTTCTGGGAAGGGGTTGCTGTTGTTATTCCTATAAAATATTTGCAACCTCATTGTGCATTTCCAGTGTTGTTCTGTTTTTCTCATATTTGTATATGTGTGTTTCTCTCTCTGTGCTTCTGTAATTCTGCATTTCACAGCAGGTGTGACTTCAAAAAGTTTCTCTTTTGCTGTTTAGAGTTTGGTGTGCAAACCTACATGCAAACTTTCGTCCAGTTTTATCTAGGTCTCTCTTTTTTTAAACATTTATGGAAGATGCTGGTAGGGAAAAGGGGTGCACATGTCTAAGAAGCTACGCAGGCAAACACACTGCTGTATGTACAATATAATGTATGCAATATAATGTACAAGTATTTCTGTAAGTTAATATAATCTATATAAGTTGATACAATAAATGTGCATACCTATTTAAATACAGTGATTGCTCAGTGGATGCTCCCAAATAAAGTTCTTTGCATGTATGCCTTTTTATTCTTATACACTACACTGTAAGTGTTGTTAAGCCTGTGTTGTATTGCGTTGGTACACAGTCTTTCTCTGAATCATGTGAGTACCTTGTGTATTCCATTCTGTATATAAAATAATCATGTATCTCATAGTTGGCCATATAGGCAGAAGTATTTACAGCAAGAGAGTGTGAGGAAGAATAATTTGTACAAAGACCACGCATAACCTGGGGAAGGCAATAATCCCAAAATAAGCTGTTTTTCATTTGACAGAGGAGGGTTTTTGGTCTCTACAGTGCATGCAACTGCAAATATGTATTGCTGGCGGAAGGTTTCTGCTTCTTTCATTGCTATGTGTGCCTGCACACATTGTATGCTTGCTTATGGGTGCGTGCCCATCAATAAAAATTCATTTTAACAGCGGAGCAGCGAATGAAAGAATCATATCTATATCTACATCTATATCATCTCTGTGCGCGCAAGCGCGCACGCAAACACGCACACCCTTCCTGGGCTCTTTGCTGGTTGCCATTCGCCTTCACCTTTGAGCCATGCTGCAGTTCCTGGAAAGTTCAAAGGAACATTCTGAACCTTTTCACGAAAAAGGGAAGTTAGGCGTAGGCGGCAATGGGTGGGTGGCTGGCAGGCAGCCGCCTCTGCCTGTGTTGTGCTTGTCAAGGGAAAGTTCTCCTGACTCAGCTCTCTAAAAGAGGCTGCTCAGGGCAGCAGGTACCATTAATTGAGGACAAGGCCTAGCCCTGGGGTTGGGGTGGGCGGTGGCGCTGAAGAGTGAGGCTACTAGCATGCCGTCTCTGCCTTTGGCTGAAACTTGCCCTTGTTTATAAATTCTCTCTCTCTCTCTCTCTCTCCTCCCCCCCCCNTCTCTCTCTCTCTCTCTCTCCCCCCCCCCCCCTTTATGTGAACTAACACCTAGCTGGCTACAAAGGTCCTTGGCAGCAGTAAGGCTGAAGCAGACCACAAGGAAACTGGCTTCTTTGTGGGCCAGGGGCATCATTCTGACCCGCCTTGATAGAAAGAAAGAGAATGCTGGAGTGAGGAGGGCAGACTTTTTTTTTTTTAAAGAAAAAACAAACAAACAGAGAAATAGGTAGGGATAGTCTCCCCCCCGATTTTTATTTATTTTTACAGACACTCCATTTGGCGAGGTCTGGTGTGCGCTTTTATTTTATTTATGTATTTATTTTTATTTATTTTTTAAATGTGGCTCCTGTTCCCTCCTGTCTCCAATGCATTCTGTTTTGAAATCTATCGGTTGTAGGTATTTGTATGACTATTTTTTTTTTTAAAAAAGAGAGAGATTTGAGATTATAGCGCAGNTTGTATGACTATTTTTTTTTTAAAAAAAGAGAGAGATTTGAGATTATAGCGCAGAGGACCAACCGTTTTTTTATGTCTCATTTAAAACACTGTTGCCCTTTGATGGCTCTCAACTTCATCTTGCATTCCGGAATTTCCTTCTGCTGCTGCTGCTGCTGCTGCTGCTGCCATCCTCTTCCTCTCCTGCTCCTCTGTTTCTTCTTTTTCACCCTCCTCCTCCTCTTCTAACCTGAAATGTTCAAGAAAAACACCCACAACACAGTGAAATGGATTAGTCCTGAGGTTTAATTGCGCTTCGGAATTTATTGTTCTTCTATCCCGGCCACCAAAGCACTAAAAAGCCTGGCATCTCAAGTCATAACATCTGACAAAATCCTTAACAACAATGAAGAGAGTTTTTAAGGGCAGGGAAAGAGGAGGGGATTAAACAGGTACAGACTCCTGGAGACTTTGCATTTAAATTAAACGGGTACATTTTAAAGCCTTCTGCTTTCTTTCCACCTCCCTACCTTTTATCCTTGGGTTAAACAGAAAGAACATGCCCACAGGAAGTAAAGTTCAATACCCCCATTATTCCTCTAAATAAATCGCTTGTGCAGAATTATCTCTGAGCCCCGCAGTTTAGTAAGAAACCGAGATATCTTTGCCCAGCTGAAATGACGTCGTTGCCGTTTTCAATAGCATCCTCATCCTCATCCTCACCACTGCTCCCATGACTATCGCTGCTCCCATTGTCCCTCTTAGAGCAGCGAATAGAGTTCCATTGCTCTGGGCATCCCAAAGGGAAAAAGAAAAAGCAAAAAAACAAAAAAAAAATCCATTGGGATGACAGAGAAGAATCGGGGAGCCCAGTTCTTTTCCTCCGCCGCGTTGATATCCATAAAAGCAAGTGGAGATGGGAAGTGGAAGGGAAGGCCGGCAATTCAGCCCTCACCCACCGAAAGAAGGACCAGAAAGAATAGCCCACCACAAGCCAGGCCACAAGCCTCCAGCCTCCTCCTCGCCGCCTGATGTTCGTGGACGTCCGCCCATTTGATTTCCACACCGTCCCCTTTTTCTTCAACTCGGTTGCTTCGGCTGCGGGGAGAGGAGGACTAAGGGAGAAAGGCGTCCCCAGGCGGGGAAAATATTAATCGGTTTTGGGACCGATTAGCTCCCTCTTCTTATCAACCCCGCGATGCTTTCGGTTTACAACCGCGGGGCCTTGCAGGGGAGGAGAAAGCGGCTTCAGCGGTCCCTCGGAAGAGTGAGGGGCGGGAGTGTGGAGGAGTGGATTTTGTTGGGTTTTTTTGTTTTGTTTTAATCCGAACTTGACGGTGTTTATTGAGATGTAATGGAGCAACCGGGACCGAAGGAATGCGCCCCAAGGGGGGCGGCGGGTCAGAGCGGAGAGGGCGAGTGGGTCTCTTGATTCCCTGGAGGCATCGGTGTCCTTAGCTCCAGAGCTTGCTTGCTCCGGTTCCGCCTTCTCCTCCCACGGTTTCCAAGCCTGAATCCAGCGGCTGCTCAGGAATTCTGGGAGCCCCCCTCCTGCGTGGGTTGAGGGTGTAGTCGTGGTTGCTCCCACGGACCTCCCTCCCCCGAGACCTGGAGTGGGCAACTAGNAGTCGTGGTTGCTCCCACGGACCTCCCTCCCCCGAGACCTGGAGTGGGCAACTAGACCAGGTTGGGAGCTGTTAAGAGTCCTTCGCTCGACCTTCAGCGCTTTTCCTGGAAGAGAAGAGTAGGACTAAGGTGCTGGCAGAGGCGGCGGCTGAGAGGGGCTGCCCGGGTTTTAGACTTCTGAGTCCGCCTCTCAAATGAGGGGAAACTTTTATTTTCCAGGAGCCCAAGGAAAGAAACGGGGAGCGCAGAATTCGGAATGCCCCTCGTTTGATACCCAGATCAGATCGATGCGGGACTGCCTATGACTGTGTGTGTGNGGGCTCAAGGAAAGACGCAAGAAGAACTGTGCAACCGTGCGTGTGAGTGTGCACTGATGTACGAGTGTGCGCTAGGGGGATATAGGTAAGCTGGCTGCTCGCCAAATGTCAGCTTTTTCTACCTAAACAAAACTGGCAGAAATCGCTTCGAAAATAATAATTCTTCAGTGTCATATTTAAATTGAGGATCGATAAAATCTCCAGAGGGTTCACGCTACTCTTTTTTTCCTCATGCACGTCACAAATGACAATCGTTTAAAAAAAAGAAACACGCAGCTTTTTAAAAACGACCCTTTCTCCCTTTTTCCTCGCTTTTAAAGACAATTTTGTGTGTGTGTGTATAATTATATTCACATAGAAAATATATTACTATATATAATAATATATTATATTATATATGATATTATATTATATTCAGATAGAAAATAACCTGGACATGCCATGTTCTTTTAAGGGCTTTCTACTGCACCTCTTATCGAAGGGCAGGATTTTGCCTTCTGAGGTGGGTAGATCTTTGCCCTGCTACCTGGATAACTTGATGCAGAAATCTGGGCAGAGTGCAATAGAAATGTAGGCAACGCAGCCCGTTTGACTTCTGTAACTGGAAATTCTTGTCCCCAAAGAAGAGCATTCAAAAATATGAACACTCCCCCCACTCCTCCCAGCCCACTCTGGCAAGGTTAACTGAACATTTGTCCCTTTCCAGAATGGTGCCCATTTCAAAGATGGAGGCACCTTTCTTGGTGAGGAAAGAGGAGTTTGGAAAAAGATGATGATAGGTAGATAGATAGATAGATAGATAGATAGATAGATAGATAGATAGATAGATAGATAGATAGATAGATAGATAGATAGATAGATAGATAGATAGAGGTAGATAAGTAAATAGGTAGGTAGATAGACTATTTTAGATGCAAAGGCATTTATTTCATTTATTTTCTCTGTAGACAATGTCCTTCTGTCTCTTTCAATATCTTATGTTCCCTGACATAGCATGACTTCCAGAGGGCACTTGCACCAAGATCTTTGCACCCTGAGCCCTCTAGTATCATTGCCCCAGGACAATCTGCAGCCCTGAGGGAAATTGCTGTTGTTTTTGTTGTGTTTCCGATAAGAGGGTCCCTTGTAAATAAAAGTGGCAACTTTCACTTTTCAGCTGCTGTCTCCGCTTTCATTCCACAAATGCTTCTTTCAAGGATATTTCAATGACCTTGCTGGCTTCTCTTGTTCTATGGTTGCCCTGGCCATTTACCTTCTTTTCTACACATAATCTGTTATTCTTGACTTGGATTCATGCGTTAGTCCCTCTTTTTATGTTTAATGTTATCCTTGTTGCTTACTCTCTGTATAGGATTAACATGTATGCATATGCATACATACATAATGTGTGTGTGTGTGTGTTATATTTTAATATATAACATATATATTGAAAAAGCAAAAGAAAGCAATTTCTTCACCCATTCAATTTGTCAATCAGTTGGAAGACTGATCCTTTGCAAAGAAAATTGTATTTCTTCACTGCAACTAAGCAAGGATTTTATATATTTTGTATCTTCCTTTGCATCCCTCCACCCATCCACCCACATGCTCCTATATTTCTAGCCACATAAAACCTAGAGGAAAAATTATCAAAGCATCCTAGGTACTAACTCCCCCCCCCCCCNNNNCCCCCCCCCCCCCCAAGATTCAGAGGGGAAAGATGAAGTCCTCAGAGAGCTGTGATTGACAGACAAATTGAACTCAAGGCAGGCCAAAGGACACATTGGGTTCCTACAGGACAATTTCTCCTCCAGAGGTTGAAAACGGAAGGAGGACTGTGGACAGAAGGGGGTTGGTTAGTACAGAATTTGCAGCAAGACCGGTTCCAAATCTTGGGTGCATACAGACACCCACCCACACAGAGACACACACAAGCACCCAAGGACACACATCCAAACCTTACAGTATTTCTGTATATTTCTATATTTCTGTGAAATATAGTTTTACTACTCCCGCCAGGGCAGGCTGAGGCACACAGATTAAGAACTCCTGAGTTCATATCCATTTAGGAATCTTCAATCAGTTCAATCAAACAACTTTTCTGGAGTCTTTTTCAAGGGAGACGAAGGGGGGGGGGGGGNTTTTCAAGGGAGACGGGGGGGGGGGGGACAATAACCAGTGAATAAGCACTGAGAGGTCTTCAGGAAATGGCTCTGTCTGCTACATTGCCTGCCTGCCCAAATGCACCTTCAGATTTTTTGTTTTTTTTTCAGTAAGCAGCCTAAAAATAAATCCACTGCCTGCTCCTGTATCAATAGGAAACCTGAGCCCTCAGCCTTGAGTGTGTCCCTAGTGGTTACTCCATCTCCCTGGGGCACACGTTCCCCCCCTCCTTTCCTGTCCTTTGAATGTCCCTTTTCTCCCCCCATCCTATTCCAGCCCCATAGCATCCACTTCTGTTAAGCCTTGCAGCCCCCTTCCCTCCACTGGGTTGCAACTGTACCTCACTTCCAAGCCGCCTCTGCTGTTATTGTATTGGAAATCTTGGTTCTTCTTGGACAAAACCGCAAAAAGGAACACACGATGTTGTAGTAGCTGCCGCTGTCTCTCTTGTTGTGTTCTCTTGTCGTATTCTTGAACAGAGGGTGTGGGGTGGGGACACACACACACACACATCCTTTTTGCAGATTTCTTTTCCAGAGCCAGGGACCAAAGCCACCCTTCCAGACCACTAAGGGTAATAAACTATACCGATCACCTTACTCTACCAAGCCAAGGTTATATTTTTTTTATCACACGCACGCGCGTGCGTTCATCCACCCACCCACCCACCCACACATACGTGTTTTCAGGGAAGTTCTGCAAATCGATTTAATCGACTGAAAGTTTCAGATATTTTTAATGCGCGCACGCACCCACAGACACACATTAATCTAGGAAAACCGAATAAATTGTTTTAAAGAAACGCACCCCTAGCTTTCAGTTGTCTTTCAGTTGCAAAAGCAAACTCCCTCACTCCTCATCACTGAAACTTACTCGTACAGTTTTATTTAGTGAACGACACATTCATGAACAATCAAATGATCCTCGTAAAAATTTTATTGAAGGACATAAAAAACATCTACGACTACTTGCCGAATAATGTAGCCTTTTGGGAAGATGAATGCCATTTTTTTGGGGGGGGGGGGACTTCTTGCTATTTTCCAGTCTCTGGGGTTTTTTTTACAGAGTCATCTTCTTCTTTCTCCCAGAAAGTGTGTGCGTGCGCGCGCGTGCGTGTTTTTTGTGCGTTTGTATGTATATGTGTGCGATTGTGTGTGTGGGTGTGTGTGTTCACCCACTCTCTCCCTCCATACATACACACGTATGTAGAAACGGTTGGCTTTATCTGGCAAAACAAAAACAAAAACCCCACACGAGTGTGCATATGCATATATGTGGGAATACACACATGTGTATACACACACACACACATATGTATATACATATATATATACATACATACATACATATATATATATATATATATATACACACATACATGAATGTAATTAAAATTCAGGAGCCGGTGCCTGAGAGGCTGAGAGCTAAGGAAGATCACTGCGTGAGGACCTGCCATCGGTCACCTCCCCTTTTAAAGATCTTCCATGTAATGTATCCATTATCGAATACAAGCCGTAGAAGCAGAGCGAGTAGACAGAGACAAATTGCGTCAAGAAATAGTTCCTTGTGCTACCTTGCTACACCAGCTACCTGACACCCCTCATTAGCAGCAGGGCTATGGAAAAGCCAGGTCGCCCAGCCAGCCTGCCAGCCAGCCAACGAGCGAATCGCCTTTCAGCTTACGACACGTAAGATCCGACCGCTGCTGCTAATAACGGCATGATTTCAAGAGTTTGATGAAAACCCAAGTCGCCTAGGCATTATTTAAAAAGAAAAAAGAAAGAAAAAAAAATAGAAGGAGGGAGAGGGCGAAAGGGAGAAAAAAAAAAAAGGGGGGGGGGAAAGACCTGCGGATTGATCTACACTGTATTTTGGGTAAATATAATCACGTGGGACCTCGGAGCCAATGGCACGCTAGGAAAGGCTGAAAAAATAATTACCTGCCCTGATTGTTCTATGAGAAGATAAAAAGTACACATACAGTTCATACAATAATCTTATGAATGTAAAAGAGGGGGGAACAATGTCGGCTTCGGGTCCCATAAGCAACTATTATGTAGATTCTCTGATTAGCCACGAGAGCGACGACTTGCTGGCGTCCCGCTTCCCAGCTACTGGCTCTCATCCTGCAGCAGCCCGACCGTCAGGATTGGTACCGGAGTGTGCAGATTTTCCGTCCTGCAGCTTTGCCCCCAAACCGGCCGTGTTTACCACCTCGTGGGCTCCCGTGCACTCCCAGTCGTCCGTGGTTTACCACCCGTACACCCACCAGCCACACATTGGAACTGACACTCGGTATATGCGCACTTGGCTGGAGCCTATCTCCGGCGCGGTCTCGTTCCCAGGTTTTCCAGCCAGCAGCCGGCACTACGGGCTTAAACCCGACGCCTTCCACGGCCGCAGGGACTGCGGACCGGGGGATGGACGTAGTTATCCGGATTATATGTACGGATCCCCGGGAGATCTCAGGGACAGAACCCCGCAGACTATACCCTCTCCGGAATCTGAGGCCATCGCTTCCAACAAACACAAAGAAGAAAAGACCGAATTGGACCCTAGTAAGTCGAAGTCATTCTTGTTTACAACCGGGAAGGCATTACAGCCTCCTGGCACAGTGCTCAATAAAAAGAAATTACCTTTGCTGTTTAGAATTCTTGGCGTCCTTCCCTTGGATCTCCAGCTACAAGGGCTGACAAACCTGGGGGAAAGCTGGTTTATTTGATGTGGGAAAGGAGGGCGGCAGGGGGTGAAGGAGGGGGGGGAGAAAAAAAAAGGAATTTTTTTTTAATGAGCATTATTATTGTTACGGGATCTGGATGGTTCCGTCGTCCTCTCTCGCTTGCTTTCCTTCGCATCTTGGCTACTTTGTTTGTTCCTCAACTAGCCCTAACCTGCTTTGCCCCTTCTTCCTTGCATTTAAGTCCTTCTGACTTTTGGAGGAAGAAGTATGGTAAAAGCCATCCAGGGGTATGTGGGAGGAGAAAATATTGGGGTGTTGATGTGTACTGAAAAGCAGGGGGGATTGGTGAGAAAGCCTCTTAGAGGGAAACAAACAAACAAATAAACAAACAAACCCAAACTCCAGACAATAATTCCCCCAGATTTTTGCCTCCATCCAGAAAGAGGATCGAAAAGTTAGGGATGGCACTGAGAGGGGAGACAGCAAAGAAAGGAAGGTTGATCAGAAAACAAATAACTGTTGGAGTTTAGCAAACGGGCAGGGAAGTCCAAACATTTGAAATAACAGTTAATAATACACATCATCTCCCTCCCTTTCCATTTTTTAAAAAAAGAAAAATAATTCTACAGTGTAACTTAGTAGTAAAGGGAGTTAAAAAAAGAAAAGAAAAGAAATAACCTTGAACACTGTTAAAACAACTGAAAGGGTCTCCAAGGGATTTGTGCTTTTGCTTTGCTTTGCTTTTTTTTTTTAAAGTAATCATTCTTCTGCACAGTGAAATGTTCATTTCCTAGTGGACATCTGCCCTTTAAACATGGGAGATTTTTTTCCCCCTCTTGTGTGTAGTCGGTGGGAGGTGAGATACAGAAAGCAAAATAGGTGGAATTAAGATGACTCTAGTGCCAAGAAATAATGCCCACTTGTTTATTGATTCACATGCCCCGCAAAAGAGATGTGTGTGCATTTTTGTGCCCAGCTAGAGATAAACAGAGCTGGTCTCTTCCACTCCCCTTCTGCTCAATAGACAGATTCCCATGCCAGGTGTATAGAAATCCTTTCAGGCCTGATATGCTGGTCAAATACTGGCTCATCCTGATAATTTTAATTGTATAGTCAGATATACAAATGGGGGAGGGGGAGAAAGAGAGAAAGGGAGACAGGGAAAGAGACACAGATCGTGGATTAAAGGAGACTACTACCAACAGCATATTCATTACATCCAAATTTCACCCAAGAAACAAATAATCTGAAGGATGAGTCAAATCCTTCTGAGAAAGTTGTAAAGAGGGTCTGCAAGGGATGGGTTTCAGTGCTCAGAAATATAAAGATAGATAGATAGATATTTGGCCACCACTAGGTTTCTTCTGGGGCACTATCATATTCAAATATATATATTCTCATTTCTTTTAAAATTGCTGGCAGCTCCATCAGTGGGAAGTTATAAGGAGAGAGCTGGAGAGCCAGGGTTGTAAACAGAGTTTATGGGCCTATGAAGTGGTGGGAATTTAGACTTTTCATGATTGTGTTCTTGAGTTATCCTTAATAGAGGCATATTATTATTGTTATTGGCCCTAGTTTTATTTTAGAATTGCAGCTTGTGGGAGAGAATGATTGCCAAATGAAATAAAATGATAGAAAGAGGGTGCAGAACAGAACTACTTAAACTCACTACTGTTTAGTGCCTCCCTGCTTGCACAACTGATGAACACACAGTGCATGCTCAGTTCCTATAAAAGAATAGATGTGCCCTTAGAAATCCTGAAGGTCATTTCAGGCTTGAGCAGTCAATGCTCACTTGTCTAAAGAGACTTTAGAAAGGAGACTTTAGATAAATACTAAAATCATAAGGACGGAATATGAATTTAGGGCACTCTCTATTTGAAGGCACTGCCATCAATAAATGCAGATCTGGGTAAGGACTAAAATGAATAAACAGAGGTGGGTAGGTAAATAAACAATTCATAATAAATTAAATGTCCCAATCTTTATTTTGCAGATAATCCTGTTGCAAATTGGATTCATGCACGTTCTACGAGAAAGAAAAGGTGTCCTTATACAAAGTATCAAACGCTGGAACTAGAAAAAGAGTTTTTATTCAATATGTACCTAACTCGGGACCGACGTTATGAAGTGGCCAGGGTTCTTAATCTCACTGAGCGCCAAGTCAAAATCTGGTTTCAGAACAGGAGGATGAAAATGAAGAAAATGAATAAAGAGAAAACCGATAATAATAAAGAGCAGCAGTGAAAGTGGCCACATCCTTCCAGTTGTGGAGAAATCCAGGCACTGGTTTTTCCTCAGAAAAGAAATTGTTCCTGACTCCGCCCCCCCCCCCTTTAATGTGCTGATGAGTGTTTAGAATTAGTTAAACACGGCAAACCTTTCTTGGAACAAAAATGAGAGACAGAGACAGAGGGAAAGAGAAACATAAAAAGTACTTTTCTTTACAAAATGCAAAAACACACACACACACACACACGTCCTTAACAATTGCAACTACAAATAAACTTTTTCTTTTCTTTTCAGAAAAACAACAAAGTACTTGAATTTTTGGGTTAGTATTTTATTTTGTAAGTTAAATTTATCCAGTGGTTTTTGTTTTTAATTATTATTTTATGATGTTGTGGTTGCATATTTTGTACAATGGAAAGAATAAAAGTGGGTGGGGGGTGAAAAGAAAGAGAAAGGGGGGATAATGGGGGGGGAGTGATTGCTCAAAACAGTGTTTCTGTCCTCGTGTGGAACTGGTGTACTTATTTGTGTCTTCTCTGATTGTCACAGAACCGTTCTGTAACACTGTTATGTTTTGCTATAGTAGAACAGCTTTCTGTAAATATATACCTAACATCACCCAAAAAAAGGAGGAAAAAAAATCCGTCGGTAATGAAGGTGTCTTTTTTTTTTTAAAAAAAAAGTAAACTCCTATGGAGGAATAATACCCCTTCCCCGAATAAGTTGTAAAGGGAGGAAAGAGCAGGGAGACATTGTTTTGGTATTCTTACGGATACAAATTCTGGAAAAAGATGTCCATCCATTTAATGACCGCTGGTTTCCTTCGGGTGGGGGGGGGGGGGAAATAGAAAACCAGAATATCTTCTCTCGGGAACCATTTTTTTCTCCCTTTTTTTCTTTCTCGGTCTCTTAACTTCTGAATCTTTCTCCTTGTCTCTCAATATACCAATATCTGCCTAATGCGATGCTCCTTAAAAAAGAGAGAGAGAGAGAGAGAGAGAGAAAGAGAGAGAGAAGATTCGGGTAAAAGGCGGCAGAGTGCTCTGCATTTTAATTTGGGGTAATTAATTGTACTAATTTATGACCCTGGGCAATCAAAGAATGTGTGCGAGATTAAATACGGGCTCCGGTCCGGTTTTGCTCGTGGATAGTTTTACTCGTTACGTTTGTGATCGCTCGGAGACTATTCTATTGGAACGCTTTGGGATTATTAGTGAAGTGCCAAAAATTTGTTAGTGCCTCGCTTGGAGGCCCAAGCAATTACGAGTTAGGTTCGTAATGTACCACCACCACAGGGGAGGGGGGTAAAAGGGGAGGGGGTGGTGGTGTGTTCCTAATGGTAGTGTTAGGACTGAATAGCGAGAGAGCACCATCTAAATAATAATAAAAAGCTTAAAATGTTATAAAGCCTAAGGGAGTGGAATTCGGATCGGAAGGTTCCCCGCCTCGCCCCCCCACCGCCACCACTCCACCCCGCCGCCCCCATTGGCCCTTTAAAAACGTTTCTCGGCCAGGGAGTAAAGGGAATCTTGGGAGTGTTAAAACTCTCGAAGGGGATCTCTCTGTTTAGGACAGATAAATACACGGGGCCCGGCGGGAAAAGGTGGCAGCGCGAGAGGGGGCTCTGGGAATGGATGGAACAGTGCCGGGGTTTCTAATGCTTCATAGGCTCATTATAAAAATCTTTCTCTAACAAAGGCAGATCTTCCCAAGATTGCCAGAGGCCGTTGAAAATGAAAAAGTCAAATGGGATTTTTAAAAAAAAAAAAAAAAAGGGGGGGGGGAGACGCCTGTGAGATGCTTCATCACAACTTGTTTATAAAAAGCATTGCTTTTCTCGAAAGGAGGAAGCCAAATAACTTCTAATTTTTCTAATGGTAAACAGATCGCGGCTTGCTAGATCCAAGCCCCCATAGAAACGGACAACAAATAAATATGGTTGGGTTTGGTTTGGTTTTGTTTTTAATCTAGAACCCTTTGCCCCGCTGATGCCCTCAAACTCATTACTTTAGTGCTTTTGTCTGCCTTTTCGTTTACGAAAATAAGTTTGCAGGCTTGTGTGTATTTATCTAGGTTGCATAAGACCGGGGAGGTGGGACTCGGGAGCAGGGGGAAAAAATGCTTATCCGTTCTAAGAAAAATGTAACAGCTAACCTTTAGCTTTGTGCAGTGTTTTTCAAGAGGGTCCGAGCACCCAGCAATGGGGAAGGGCAGGAAAGATTGAAAAGTTCCGTCTAAAGGGCAATAAATATATATGTATCAACCCCTCCCCTCGTTTTCCTTTTGTCTGCAATAACAGGAATGCTGGCGGAGGAAATTTAGTAGCTACACAACCCTGTATTCAATGTGAATTGGAAAAGATAAAACAAAACAAAACATATCCATCTTTAAAATCCTTCCTTTCCTCCCTCCCTCCCGTCTTCCTTTCTTTTCCTTTCTTCTCCTCTCATTTCCCTTCCTTTCCTTTCCTCTCCTTTCCTCTCCTTTCCTTCCCTTCTTCTACTTTCCTTTCCTCTCCTCTCTGATAGACTAGAGCCCAGCCTGTGTCTCTTTTATTAACTTTGAGTCTTCCCCATGCTTGAAGCTCCTTCCAGTTCCACCAGACCTCATTTTCAAGATGACTAAAGATGCAGCTTCTTTCACCTTTCTCTCTCCCCCAACCCCTCCTCCCCACTACCCAATAGTCTTCAGCAGAGCTGAGCTCCCATTGGAGGTAATGGAGAAGAAAAGAATGTAAGTTATGCTTCCTTTGTTTCCATAAGACTGTTGTTCTCTCTCTCCTCCTCCCTCCTCCCTCCCCCCCTCTCCCCCCCCCTTTCTTTCTAGCTTGCTTTGTTTTATGNCCCCCCCCTTTCTTTCTAGCTTGCTTTGTTTTATGGAGGAATATAGTGTCAGGTTCTGTACAGGTCTTCCACATAAAACTCAGGGCATCTCCTTTCATCGATATAATTTAATGGCAGGCATGTATCTCTCTTTCTCTCTGTGTGTACATTTTCCCAGAAGTAACTGGGAATAACTTACTCAAATATTCTCATCAGGACTGTATCTTCAAGCATCTTCACCCAACAGTACTGGCCTGCTTCTCCCTCAGCCAGATTCGTTTTGCTTTCTTTTGTTTCTAAATTAAAAATCCCAATAATAACCCTTGGTTTCTTGGTGATGTTGCTTGTGGGGGTGCTATATGGGGGTGGGGGTAGGTGCGAATATGTATACGCATTGGAGAGGGAGGGAGGAGAAAAGGGAGGGAGGGAGGAAGGAAGGAAGGAAGAGGAAGGAAGGAGAGGGCCTCTCATCTTGCCCTTAAAAACAAAAACAAAACCCCAAACAGAACCCTTTTGTAGTCAGTACAAAAAAAGATAGGATACAGCAGCTTTGAAAGAAGCCCAGAGGTACATTTCCGCAGCCCCAAAATGCTGGCTTTTACAACTTTTGATTGTCTC
>BHFT01028171.1:0-16891 GCA_004320025.1 Laticauda laticaudata | reverse complement strand
ACAGATGGCAAGCTTTTTTTAACATTTTACATCCTCTTTGCATCCGTAAGTGCAGTGGGACCGGGCCTTAACTCATTGAATCATTACTTTGGTATGTGAAAATAAAAATTATGTCATAAACTATTCTAGCAAGCCACAGCTGTGGCTGGATAAGCATGTCTTCATGAAATCTTTCATTTACTCCTTAGCCAGTGAGAAATAAATGGATCTTCAAATAACCTGCTCATTTTACAGAGTTTGAATTTCTACACTTGCTTTCCCTTCACCCACCTGTTTGTTGATTTCCTTTCCAATGACTGAAACTGAATACCCCCATCTGCATACTAAGGGCCAGTTTAGAAGGAAGAAAATCTTGGGCATATAATTTTATGGCATTGTAAGATGCCCAGAGTCACTTTGGATATAAATTTGGATATTAATTGAAGAAATAAATATTATGCTCTGGACATAACAACATGTGTGTATGTGTGGGTCTGTAAAGGGATAAGTGCAAAGTTACATACATACAGGTACATCTAGCAGAATTGTTGAATACCTTTAGAAAAAATGTGCTTCATAACCACTCAAATTCATTTCTTTCTGAGCAAGCAATCTGTAACTCTCTTTCTTGGAGCTAGGTGTATCAGATCAATATTATAGAACCTATGTCTTTATAGCAAACAACCAGAAAAATCAACAACAGCCAGAAAAACACAAACATCAATAAAAAAAATCTTAATACTTATATTACAAAATACTATTTTGCTTGTTTTATGATAGTTACATAGTACAAAGCAATCATGCAGATCATGGAATATTTTGGGTTGAAAGAAGATAAAAACAATTTAGAGAAAAATTGTCTGTTTCATCAAGATACTGGGGCAAAATATACTCTCATACAAGGTATACAAAGGGCAACATAATTACATTGAAACAATACAATTAAGCCCATTTTATTCTCTTGCTAGTAGAACAGCATTCTCTTTCATTAGACCCTTTTAGAAAAAAATTCTACATACATTTTTATTCACAATTTTCCTGAAATATATAGTTTTTCTACACATTTCCTAGTCATTGGTCTTTATCAGTGTTTCTTAAACTTTTTGCTTCCAGGACCTTATTCCATTTTTTAAAATGATATCCCCAAACAAGTTTTTATTTATATGGGTTGCATTTATTGATTTACCATAATAAAATAAAAATTGTTACATTTATAGAATATGTATATATTGAATCATATTAAAAATAGCAATATTAAACCTATTAGATAAACAAAAATATTTTTTGTTAAAAATCCTATATATTTTTCAACAAATTTGAAAAAAAAAGATTGACATTGTTTTAAATTTTTGCAAATACCTAGCAAATAATTAAAATAAATAACAAAATAAATTTTTATTTTGCAGATCCCTCATCTGCAAGGATTATAAAGGACTACCAGATTCCCTAGGGCCATATTTTATGAAATGTTCTATGTTATCTTGGCTCTTCTCTCCTTTTAAGTATAACTACTATTTCATGCATAACTTTTAGAAACATATTCTTCTGAAAGTACATACCCTGCATACAAATTGGTTTTCATTGCTGGTGGATTTTTCAGTAGAAACAAGGAGATGATGGATTTGTACCATGGTGGAATCAGTTTTGGAGGATTTTATATGTGGGCTCCCATGACATATGTTATAGATGTCTATTAAATATTTATATTAACCATCAAATTACTATTTTGCTATGTTGTCTCATATAATTAATCTTCTTAAAGCAAAACCATTGGTTCCATTCTACAGCCATTTGTATAACTATTTTTGGTGACAACACAGAACTGGTCTATCATTGATTTATTTTAATAGCTTGAATAAGTCACTTTCACAATTTGTTCTGCTATTAAGTGTCATAAAATATTGAATAGTACATACAAAGACATATAACTGCTAATACAGAAATGCTGTATGTTTCAATAATTAGGTACTTTATATGCCTTTCTCCACATTTTAGTTAAAGATAAGAAGGCAATTTTTTCTTTTGGTTAGAATATCACAAAGAGAGGAATCAAAAGAGAAAATGCAATGACAAAATTGTATAAAATATCAAAGAACATGTGTCAAAACACTTGAAATAGTAATTCTGTAATTTAGATCTCCGTATGACTGGTAGTAATGTGTACTAATTAACTGTGAAACTGAGTGGCAGAATACCCAAAATGCAATACTTCAAACAAGGTCAGCTCTTTGACTTCAGAAGAGATGAACATTGAAAGGGCACAAAATTGCTACAGTCAAAGACAATTCATTATTGAAGATGCACCAAAATGGTAGAAGATTATAAATTGCTATAATGAAAAGTTAGTTGCCTATATTTTAATATTTAATAGGATAAGGACACTATTAAACATTTGTTTCACAAAATTAAATAGATGATATAAAGACATGGTTACCATAGTTTATCTGATAAGAGTGAATACAATTCATTTTGTAGTTATCATTTAAATAAAAATCATCAATGACTAAAATTAGATTTAGATAAATTCACTTTTATATGAATATTGATATGAAGGTATGTTTATGAGCCCTTCCTCCTGCTGAGACAACCCTATCTCTACTGAGCTTATAAAACTCTACCCTAGCCAATCAAGGAGGACCTCTAGCAATAGCTAATACACTTGTAGTGAGTAAGTAGTGGTAAAATACTATGAGAATTCTGTAATACAGAAATCTTACTATAAACAAGGGGAAAGAGAAGATCATGGTTTGCATTTACTTATTGAAGTTCCCAATTCATTGTTCTCACCTTTGAATAGATTTGAGCTGAGAAAGAGGAATATGAATCCTCTTTGAAATCTATTGCTTGTCAATGCAACAACATAGATGACCAATGAACCAACAAAATGCATATTCTCTTTAATTTCTCAAATAATTTATGTGCTGTTGAAAATGAAGATATTCTAAATCAGCATGATCTTCAAAAACACTTTCTATGTTTCTCATCCATATGTGGAGAAAGTAGAATGTTGATAAATAAATGAGCAGCAGCACAATGGTTAAATGATATACACAATTTTAAAATGGAATAATATTGTTATTTTATTACATTTAGTTAACCTGCCCAAACACTGAAAGACCTTTGACTTCAAAAATAATCTGCATTTCCTATTCTGCTCATGTTCTGTTCATATATTTTGGATACATGCATGTCTAGTATGTGCAGGATTGTCTACAGTTTGAGATTCTATTTTTAAAGATAAATCTGAATGCTTTAAGAACATATTCCTCATGAAAAAGAGACCTCTTAGCAAAATGCATCATATGAATTTATCTCAGGGGTGTCAAACTGGTGGCCCATGGGCCAGATGTGTAACATGCAGGCCACGCCCACCCCAGCTCTGCGAAGGAGAAAAACATCATGAATCATCCTGTTACAGCAAAGTGACATGGCGAGTTTGACACCCATTATTTATATGGTGCCTATAATTATGCTTATGATGGTAGAATCATAGAAATAAGATCCACTGAATTAATGGATTTGACTGAACTTTGCTAAAGAGTGTAGTTCCTATTTTTGTACTGATTACTGTGTATAAATAAAAAATTCTAATACTAAATTAGATAGTGTTCTGCAGGGCAACAAAGTTCTTCTGTAGAGGTCATGAAGAATCTTATCAAAAGTGTGATCCAGTATAGTCTGCAATAGCTTCAGAATTTGTGAAAGCCTACACACACTGTTACATGTCATTAAGGACATGTATTAGTGTTAAGTCCTTTACAATATTTTTGAGTCTTAATGTGACTCAAATTGAATTCTTATCCTAAAACTCAAAGTTCTTTTTTAAAAGACATTTATAATCCTTCATAAGATTATTCATAAACAAACCTATTGCATTCTGTAGTTTTTGTACTTAAGATAGCGCCCATTAAATTAAAATTTAATTATTGTAGCAATGAATAGTTTTTGTTTCAGTACGTTAATGTCTTTTCACTGGAAGCATATTCAAATAGATTCTATTATTTACAGCTAAAGCTATTATTGTTATGGGTAACCCACAGATCTTAGCTCAGTTGGTGGAAATTGTTAAAACAGAGAGAAGGCTCAGGTGTTATTCCCTTCTGTGTATTGAGTATATGCATGAACAAAGCATATTTTCACATTTTCCTTTAAACTTGTTCCTTCACTGAAGTTATTAATCATCACTCTTAAGAGAAAGTTATTTTAATGCTTTTTCATGTAACAGCTAAGAATGTGAAGTCGGCTTGCATTTTTTAAAATACATTCAGACTGGATACAGAACCATCCTTAATCTAATCTGTATGACATGGTCAAAGAAGACTATACAAATGAAATACAATGGTTTATAGAGTCTGAGAGTTTGCTTCTTCTTGTAGGTGACAAAAGTCAAAATTCTTTCCCTCTCTTTTGTTCAAACCAATTGGCTAGAAAAATATATCTCCAAATCAGGTTTAGGGAATAGTTGTTGAGCCTCAAAAAAGTTGTTGAGTTCTCAAAGCCTTATTCTTTTATTTACTTAATTAATATTCTACCTTTCTATTGCAACCTTAGTCACAATTCCCAAATACTTCTAGAAATTATTTCTAAATTTCAACATTTAATATAATAGAAGGAGAAAATGATTAAATGTATGACTGTAATCATATCAAGGATTATGCATTTTAATTAAAATCAAATTTAACTTATGACTTAACCTCCTCTAGGACATTGCAGCCCCAGCCTTCAATGAAAGGCTACAGATGAACCTGACTTTGGAGAATTTGTACATGTTCTTGACATTTTGGGGGCAACTGACTATATTGAATGCTATGCCATACATTTGCTATATAGAGATTGAATGAAAGCTAAAAATTGTCAGTTTACCTAGGTCATTAAGGAACTAAAGTGCAAAGGCATAAGAGTTCAGCCATGGAAGTATGAGTACAAAAGTCCATGATCTGCATCTTATGGGCAAGTCCATATAAAGAGATCACTTAAGTCTCCAAGATTTTAACTGAGCTCCGAAACCAACTGGGAGACCATCATCTACAGAATTAACATCTCTATGTTTTTTTTTTTGTATAGTTACTATATTGCAATT
This sequence comes from Laticauda laticaudata, assembly GCA_004320025.1. Lineage (NCBI taxonomy): Eukaryota > Metazoa > Chordata > Lepidosauria > Squamata > Elapidae > Laticauda > Laticauda laticaudata. The sequence goes on along the minus strand of BHFT01028171.1, from coordinate 11,832 downwards.
TTTGAAAATACCTTAAAAGCATTCCAATAAAGCTTGATCATTAAGTCTGGGTAAATTCAAAGCATAGTCATATTTTTGATAAGCAACATTTCACCTGCTAAACTGACCTAAGAACTAAAAATCATTGAGCCTAATGTTATATTGGAAACATGCAGTCTGACACTGAATTCAAAATCATACCTTAATTTCAAATTGAAGTACCATTTAACTTACCTTGTATCTGTACACCAGAATCACTTACAGAAATGTCTTTGGACAGCACTGGTTCAATAGCCTTGAAATGGAGATGAGCACCACCTCCTGATAAGGCAACAACTAGTAGAGCAAAATATGCAGGGATTCCTTTATCTTTTTTTTAACCTACTTTAATATTTAAAACAATATAAAGGTAGTATATGATAGGCATTCATTATGTCTGTCAATGTGGATAATATTGAGAACTGTAAAATAGTTTTTTTTAAAAAAAATCTCAAAATAACTACATTATTTTCTGCATTGAATAGTATAGCATAGAATAAAATTATGTAGCAATGCTTTATATCTATCTGAAACAGTGCTTCATTTACTACCAGGGTTTTGACGATTTATAATTAGATTTAATAGATCAAAGATTTGAAGAGCAAATTTGTTTTGAAGAAACAGACCAATCAATCTTTTTAGTGAGTCCAATGTTTATCTGCAGATACTTGTAGTGGCTTCTGCTCTATTTAAAAGGCCATGGTCTCAGACTAAATAAAAAGCCAGGTTACCAAGAGCAAAAAATATATGTAGCATTGGGTTCAGCTGTAGAATCTTGGTCCTTGGAATCCCTGGTCCTTGGTTGCTTGCAGAGGTGCCATTACCAGACAGTAACATCTTCATTCATTAGTTTGCTCTCTCATTATTGGTGCAGATATATACAAACAAAAAGCAAACCCAATTGTTTAGTCTGGTAATTCAGTGTACGCAACCAAACAACCAAACTCAGAGAGCAACAAAGACTCCACAAAGTAAAATTAAGAACTAGAACTAAAATGCTTGGGCATACAGAGGACAACCCAACAAATCAATGGGATTAAAGTTAGGTCTAATTTTCAAACCCTTGAAACTGTTTCTGTTCCTCTCCGATTTCTCCTATTTCACCATACAGTGAAGTTGTACATAATCCAGTCCTAGATAATAATATTAGCATTCCTGAAAAAAAAAGTAAAATTTTTTTGGGGGGATACTTGGATTCTTCTAAATAAATCCTCATCTCCTTTAATGGTAGTATTTCTTTCAATTTTGAGATGTCCACGTCTTTTTAAAAATTTATCCTTTCCAATTTTTTAAAAAAGTTTTTTTTTAATCCTAATATGATTTTACCACTTTTCTGGGAAGGTTTTAGATATCCATGTAATGTGGTATAATTTTCAGAGTGGACAGGTAAGAATAAAGAATTTTTAGTTTTTCCTATATATTTTGTTGATTAAGTGTCTGCACATTAGAGCAGCTTTTGCAGAAAGAGCAACAATATATTTTGGAGCATCTTTTTGCACATTTTTTCCTAGTATCCTTTTGATGCTTGCAGCATTCATTTGTAGAATAGTAATTTTTCTAATAGGAAAATAATTGAATATTATATTGTTCTATAACTTATACAATGATAGAAGTATAATTCAATAAATATTGGTCAAAAACTAAAAGTAAACATTTACATTTACAATATTGGTACTTTGAAATATAGTCAAGATCCAGTGTAGAGCACAAGGAAAAGGGTTGATATGGAAGGGCTAGAAAGGTAGCAAGTATTGCTGAATCTAAATTAGAAATTGACTTGTCCAATCCAGGTATCATTTTAACTCAGAAATTCCTGATTTCCATGCAAGCAGAGCTGAGTTGATAGATAGATTTGGAATTATTTATTTTTGGCACAAAACAGTATTACCAAGACTATGCACATTCAATATTTAAGAAAAATGCTTTAAAAAGTTAATGCTTAAATAGAAAATAAGAAATAAAATGTACATTACCAAGTGAAAATATCCAGCACTAAAGCCCATGTGACACTGCACCAACGGATGGAAAGAGGATGTAAAACGGAGAAAAGCACCTGCCATCTGTTGGTTAACGCGATGCTTCTGTTTTGTACTCACTGCATCCGTTTTTCTTCCTCTCTATCCGTCCAGCATCCGTCGACTCACGTCGACTGCCATTTCAAATCTCAGCTCCAAAACTTTTTGAGCGGAAAATGTATTCAACGCGTCCGTTCTGCATCCGTTAGGCATTACGGGGGAACATCTGTTCTGCATCCGTCATCCGTTACGCATCTGCACATCCGCTAGGCATCCGCTGTGCATCCGCACAACTCAAATCCACTCCACGCAGAAAGCGGACACAGGGAGGAAGCGAACAACGCGGACACGCGACGCGCAGCGTTAGGTAGCACGGACGGAGAAAAGATGAAAAGCATGCCAGCTCGCAAAGAAAGCAAATTTAAAAAGGAAAAAAACGTGCACGGGCGGAACCATCTGCGATATTAAGATGTATATAGGATGCCTAGAGATGCAAAGCAAGGAACATAGGGAAAAACTATATTGTCTATAAAAGGGGGAGCAGCTCACCTGATCTACACTTTCAGACCAGCAGCCCTGCCTGTTGCAGACCTCTGCAGCCTTTGGCTCTGCTCTTCACTTCCACAGCATCCCAGTCATGTCCACCATGGATGCGTAACACAGTCCTTTTCGGGCCTAGCCACTTCATGTGTTCTGCAACAGTGCGAAGCCATCTTGTACAGGCTCTATACTAACTCTACACGGGGAAGAAAAGAGGCAGCCAAAGAAGCGTCTGGGTCCGAAGATGGATCGGGAGAAGAGCAGGAGTATGGACTGTGTACAACAAGCTGATGGTGGAGCTGAGAACGAAGACCCTCAGTGCATTCCAGAACTTCATGAGGATGCCTCCAGCCATGTTTGACGAAGTTGTGGAGCGTCATCTGAGACCCAAAGGTTGACAAGCAGAGCATGAACTTTCAGCCCGCCTGGACCCTGGCTCAAGGTGGCCACTCGGACTTTTGCCCGCCACCTGGCCTCAGGGGACCACGTACAGGAGCATGCAGTACGGCTGGAGGGTGCCACAACAACACCATCAGCCATTGTGGTCAGGAGAAGTGGTGCAGCCATCATCGAAGAATACCTGGAGGAGCTCCTCCAGTGCCCCTCCAATGAGAAGGATGGAAGAAAGTGCAGAGCATGGTATCAAAAGTGTGAACATCCCCCACACCGTTGGAGCGCAAAGATGGCAAGCACGTGGTCTGCCATAAGCTCCAGCCCAAGTCGGGGTCCACGTATTTCAACTACAAGGCTTCTTCAGCATTCATCCTTCTCGCCATGGTCGATGCTTGACTACAAGTCATGTACATTGATGCTTCAGGGCAATGGCGTCATCTTCAGATGCCCAGGCTATACAACGCGTGACCTCAGGGAGGGGCTGGAATGGCAACCTCATTGTGGGGCTTCCCAGGATCCAGACCCCTGCCCAACGACCATGCATAGAGTTGCCCCACTTCATCATGGGGGGGATTGACAGCCTTCTCCCTCAGAACCTACCCCATGAAGCACCTTACACCTCCAGAGCCCACCCGTGAAGAGAGGATCTTTCAAACTACAGGGCTGTCCGGTCAAGACAGGTGGTGGAGAACGCCTTTGGCATCCTGGCCAACAGGTTCCAGGGTAGTTCTCACCACCCATGCAGCATCGCCCACAGACGTTGAGAAGATCGTGGTAAGCTTGCTTGCATCCTGCACAATTCTCAATTGCGCAAGCCCGCTACCCAGCTCTTTGCAGAACAAGCTTGTGGACCTCAACAGGCAAATGGGGGACATTAGAGCCTTGGGGAATGGAGGCAAGGGTGCAAACCTGATAGACACTGAGGATGTGCAAGGCCCCAACAGAGCCTCATGTTGAAGTGAAGAAGTCAGCGCATCTCCTTAAACACTGGTTGCAACTCCCCAGATGGAGCGTGGAGTGGGCAAGACAGGATGATAGATGCTGTAATGGAATGCTTCCTTCAGCCTGTCTTCATCACACTGATTGATTGGGCCATGTTATGTTTGGGTGGGCCTTACAATGAACAGAGCATTTAATAAAGAGTTTGTGTTTATTGTTGACATGGTGGATGATTGATTACATTATATTTGATAATAAAGCGGCCAGTTATGTGTGGCACTGGGAGGGTGGACCACTACAGTCCCACTATGCTTTGCCACTAGAGGTTTATCTATGTATCTTAACCCATCCCACAGGTATCCTAACCCATTCCCACATTGTATCCCTGCCATCCCACTGCTGATTCTCAACAATCCCACAGCTATCTCTAACCCATCCCAAAGTTATCCCTGCCCATCCACTGCTATTTTGTAAACATCCCACAAGCATTTGCAAGAGGCTTTAAACCATTTCTTGAAAGTTTCCATCAAGACTTTATTTACCAAAAATAAATGAAGCAAGTATATGAAGCAAATATAATACTTTATTAATCAACAAGCTGTAAAAGAAAAACGAACCCAAGTCAAGTTATCCAAATAAAGTCTTACAGGTAGTCACCACAGTCTCTGGCAGCTCTTCTCTGTGCATCAGAGGTGTGCCCAGTCTCAGGGTTAAAGGCCGTCCCGGTTCTGTGGAGGTGGCGGCTGCCTGGAGTGACTGTCTGAAGCGCCCCCACTGGGGTGCCCTGGCCCCGAGAGGACAACAGGGGGACAGTGTGTTGCAGGAAGCTCTCAAAACAGACTGGCTCAGCCCCGTGATGTTGCAGAGCTCCTTCCTCCATGCCTTGGTCGGTCGTGGTTCACCACAGTACCGACGCACAGATGTTTACTGAGGCCGGGCTTGGTCTGGTGGGTGGAGGAAGGAGCAAGTGTTCTAGTGGGACTGTCGGTCTGCAGCTGGGTGAGGATTGTGTGCGGGGCATTTGTGCGGTAGGCGCATCAGGTGGCATCAGTGGCATCAGTGGTGTGGTGCATTGGTGCATTCAATGAACCGGGTTGGCACGGGTGGTGTGTGAAGTTTGAGCCTGTGCCTGACTGGGAGGCTGCTGCCTTGTGACTGGCTGGAACCTCCTGGTAGCCCGTAGCCCTGGTAGGTGAGGGGCCTGTGGAAAGCCTTGGAATGAGAGGCGACATTCACCTGGGGTGGAGAGCAGACCTTGGACTGGAGGTGGAGCAGGTTCACTCTGGATCTGGAGGTTCGTCGAAGCAGCTCGGGTGATCCCGGTCCTTCACCACTGGTTACTGGGGGTCCGCCTAGTCCACTGCAGGGTCTGGTTCACATAGGTGACGGACAGGACTTCGACGTTGAAAGAATGAGGAGTCTATCTATGCTCTGCTCCTTGATGTGTCTCTTAATCTCCAGCAACAGAACCAGCTGTTGGCTCTGTCCCTCCAATGTCTAGCTCTCTGCCTTTCTATGGAGGTGGAGCTGGCGGGTGGATTGCGGGTCGGCGACTGTGGTGGAAGTGCCGTCCTCCTTTCTCCCACTGTTGTAGGGTCCTCCATGCCGCTCCACCACCAATAAGAACAGCTGTGGGGGGGTTTCTCCGCCGTGGACGCATCTACCAGAAACCCTTGCCTAGAGACAGGAGCTGACTCCGGGCCGGAAGAGGACTGGCTCTCAGGCAGGCTGTGCCTGAGAGAGAGGGTTGTGAAGCGGGCTGCCTCCCTGGGTGGCGGATCTCACCTCAAGAAGCTGCACTTGGCCATGACGTAGCGTAAAACCTTCTGTCTGTCAAGCTGCGACCGCGGTCAAGAGGACCCTGGCCAGATTTTTGAGGTGCAGCTTCCCGTACCAGGTGTGGCATGTGCTGTTCCACCAGTCCGAGGGGGAGCCCTCTGAAGCTGCTAGACCCAGGCTCTCCGGCCCTTCCTCCTCCAGAAGCAGCCTGCCTTCCTTTCTGGTATGTCCCTGTTAAGCCTGGTGTTCCCTTCCGCCATAAGATACTCATCTCTCTTCAGCCACTCCAGCACCTCATTCCTCACTTGTTCCTCATTCAATGTTTGTATTCTGACCTCCGTCTTCCGGTTGATCGCAATATTGCCGTTGCTTCCTCCATTTTGGCAGGACACATGGGCCCTTCATCGAGAGGACTTCCAGGTGAGGGGAGCTGCCCTCACACTCACCACCCACCCTCCAGCAGCACCAGCAGAGGTCCAGGATCAGCGCAGCAGCAAGCGCAAGCAGCACCAGCAGGGACCAGGCATCAGCGAGCAGCCACAGTAAGCTACCAAGGCAGCGCCAGCAGGACAGGAGCACCAGCAGGACCATCTGCGGAGCCATGAGCCAGGTACCAGCAGGAACAAGCACAGAACCAGGGCAGCTACGAGCAAGACCAGAAGCACAGCGACCAGACCGAGGACCAGCAGGACGAGCGAGCAGCTTCAGCAGCAGTTAGATTATCAGCCAGAAGCGACCACGCTGAAGAGAGTGCAGACATCAGCAGAGGTAAGCACGAGCAGAAGCACTCACTGCCATAGCAAAGCACTGCAGCAGCTCCTCCATAAGCAGAAGCAGCAGAAGCCCCAGCCCCAGAAGAGTGAGCCCGGTGCTACCAGAAAGCCCCAGCAGAAGCAGAGATGAGGGCCAGGGGTGGGAGGGTAGGCCTCTGTTCCTCTGCCAGGGGTGGCAGCAGATGGCTTTGGATCCCTTCTTCCTCCATGGTTGTGGGGTTCTGGCCTGTCAGCAAGGGCTGGGCTGGAAAGCCAGGCAGTGGCTGGAGGCAGGCTGGGCAGGAAGGCAGGCAGCAAGGCTTGCAGGCAGGCAAGCGCACCGAAGCGGTGGCACGGCAGGCAGGCAGCGGCTAAGCGCTGGCAGGGGAGGCAGGCAGCAGCAAGCGCTGGCAGGCGATGGTGGCTAGGCAGGGCACTGGCACGCGAGCGCTGGCGTCAGGGATGACAGCAAGGCTGGCAGGACGGCTGGCATGGAGGCCTGGAAGGCAGCTGGCGCAAGGGCGCGCTGCGCAGCAAGGCTGGCAGCAGTGCAGACAGTCCAAGGCTGGCATGGAGGCTGGCAAGGCAGGCAGGGCTGGCAAGGCAGTCGATGTGCCTGGAAGCACTGGTCCTTTCCTCTGAATTGGTTGACCTGCTTGGGAGCATGCCTCCCTTATGATATCCGCGGGGCTACGCCAATTGCCATCGCTCCCCACATGCGCAGTGAATCTAGGCATCCGCTAGGCTTCCGCTAGGCTTCCGTAGGCTTCCGCTAGGCATCCGCTTTGGCTTGATCCGTCTCTGCCATCGGTCTTCATCCACTCGGGCATCTGGCCTGTCGCTACTCGCTTCATCCGCTCGCGCGTCCAACCTCCGCTCTGCGATCCCTCTTTTCCGTTCCACGTCTGCTCTTGCTGCAGTCCCCCCGGAAGCCTTGCAGATCGTCCATCCCACTCCCAATCTGCTTTCCAATCTCACTTAGGCTTCTGTGAGCATCCGCTTCTCCATCCGCCCTGGCCGTCCTCCCGACTCGCCATGCCGTATCCTTTTCCGTGGGTTATCCGACTTCTGGTTAATGCAAATTTTTTGTCCCCCCTTTGAGAGCGGTGATAACAACGGCATGCATGGAACATTTTTCTTGTCTGCTGTGTCCTTTTTACAAACGTTTTGCATCCGTCGGCCAGTGTGACAGGGCCTTAAGCAGTCAACTTTAGAAAATAGCAGAATCTAGAACAACATTTGCCAACCAACATTTGCCAACACCATTTGCCAACTTTACATATGTGAAAAGAGAGCATTTGGTCTTCATGTCTTTGATATTTTTTCCCTAATTACTTTTAAGGAGCACTATTCTATATCTATGCACCAGTGACAAAAGGAAAATGCTGGTGGCACCTGAGTGGGAATGTGTGTTGGAAAAAGATTCTTGTTGTGTGAGACACAGCAGAGAGATGGTATTTACAGTTGAGATAGTAAAGGAGCCATCAGGACAAGGTGCAGCTTACCAATGCCAGATGGTGAAGTAGGTGTGGGCACACTTTCCAGAAAATAACAGAATGCTGAAAGGGGAAATGGGCTACACAAATTTCTCTGCTCCAAGAAAAATACTAACTGCCTACAGCCATTTGAAAAGGACAGGACATGCTTACTTAAAATCATATGACTTTAGAGTAGAGGTATTGAATCTAGATGAGTGATTCCTTGACTCAATTACCCATTTTCCCAGTCTCAAACAGTGTCATGACCCCACAAAAAAAAGAGACTGTTGGTTTATGCAAATATGTCGGCATAATCCCAAACTGAATCCCTGCCTTATAAACAAGCAATTACAAATTATTCCATGAACTCCACATGAATGGCCACATTGCACCCAGATTAAGAGAACATCTCCCTTACTTTTATAACAAAGGCTTTTTATAGCCAGCAAAATGTGGTTATTTTTCATAAGAAAGACTAATACAAATTTAAAAAAGAAGAGAGAAGAAAATGAGACAATTCCCTCTCAGTGATCTTTGCCATAAATATGCTTCTTTTGTTCTTCATTGGCCAATTATGTGTTCTTTCTATAGTAACTAAAAATGAAAAGCAGCTCAAAAAGGATTATTTTGTTACAGAGAGCCTTATTACTTCTTTATTAAACTCAACCTGTCAGAGTGCTGCAATGTGTACGGCTACAAAGAGCTTCAAGATTATATTCTCAGTTCATCTCTTCTCAATTTTTCCACAAGATCTCCCTCTCATTTGTTACCCTCCAGATATGTTGGAACTATAATTCTAGAAATTTCCAGTGAACGTTTAGATGCCACCAATTCGGAGGAAAACTAATTCAGAACAAATAAATTAATTTTGAGTTTTGACCTTTAAAATTTCCTCTAACAAGTAAAGAAAGGTCTGAAATGTTTAGCCCTGCCAGAAATGGGACAGAGAGGGCCTTTGATGTAGTGGAAAACTGCAAGTTCTAGGCCCACTTTAAGCTTAAAGCAAGCTAAATGACCATAGCCCTAAAAAAGAAGAAATGACAAATTACAGGTTCTCAGTTTATCGTCTCAGTGACCATTTGAAGTCACAGTAGAAACCCCCAAAAAAAACCTCCCCCAAAAAGCTACTTGTTCTGTATAAAGAATAGTAGACTCCTAATACAGGATTCTGATTGGCTAAAAAACCTGAATTGGGGTTCAATGAGGAACCATGGGCACGAAGCTGCTCAAAGGCGGCAAACTACAATACCTGTCCATTGGCTTACAAGCCGCAGGCGTAACCTATCTAACAAGGCTGGCACACGGCTGAGCTAAGTTCCGCGTTTTTCCACTTGCTTGTTACAATAGACTGTTGTTGTTGGACCCCGGTCTAACTCAGCGTTATTTTTGTTCGGACGAAACTGGTGACGCCGGATGGGATCGTCGAAGCACGAGACTGAGCAGCGGCAACCATAAAACCAGACATCGAAAACAATGGCTGAAATACGCGCCGCCCGCACCCTTTCAATTCCCAATGAAAGAGGATTGGGAAATCCTACCGTAAGACCGTTTCCAGATGTATTTGGAAAGTAAACGAAATGGAAGAGATCCTCAAGACCAGCAGAGAGCTGTTTTCTTGACAGCATTGCGGGCGCCACAATCTTCAAACTGGCCATAGGCTTTAGCAGAAGCCCCGGAGATTCGTGAAGACAATTAACCTGGCCAAGCTCCAAAGAATGCTAAAGAGCTCCCTAAGCAAACCGATGGTGTCAAATCTTATCAAGCCGGCATGAATTTTACCTAAGAGACAAGAAAGAAGGCGAGACCATTGCTGATTTTGTGGCAGCCCTCCGACAAATAGGGGGAGTGTGCGAGTTTCGTGAATTTAAAGATGAAGCGATGCGGGATCGAGGTAATACTTGGGTTTAGATGACTTCTAATCTTTACCAAGTAGAAGCTGCTAAACTAAACCCAAACTAACCATAGCGCGAAGCCATCGCAGAAGCCACAGCCGCTACTGAATGCGCGAAACAATGGCGGTCAAATGAAAACAGATGAAACGCGAACAAATGCGAACGAGCCTGGCCGGGGAAGAAAACAATTTCCCACCGACACTCACACCATCGAGGATTTTGTATGAGATGAGAAATCCGGGGAGGAAGATCTGACGAAGTCCACTGCCTATTAGCCAACAAAAAGGGCGTGAAAAAGATAATTGGCTGGGAATGCACTGGCTGTGGAGGAAACGCGATCCACTAACCGATTGCAGATTCCCGTATGCCATTTGCAGAGGCTTGCCAAGAAAAGGGGTGGCATATACATTGAGAAAGTCTGCAGGAAAGCAACAAAATTTAAGCCCAAAACAGACGCAGCAACTCCCCCGCACAAGCTGGAGCCAAAACAACCGAGAGAAAGTGGTCAGAAGCAGAAGAACAAGCGAGCCAGTTACCGAGAACAAACACATCAGCTTTCACTATTGGAAACGCTTGCCATAGCATGGAAAGCGGAGAAGAAAGTACAAAATAATTGGTAAAAAATAGAAGGCAATCCTGCCGAAATGGAGGTAGACTCTTGGTCTTTCCCCGTTATCATTTGTGTCATGGGACACCGATCGAAACAACTGGGTCCCAAGATATCAAACTCAAAGAACTCCAGAGACAAAAATTAACGCCCAAAGGACTACTCCCAAGAACCGAATTCCTGTAGTAGGCCTAGGAACATTTCCGAATCGCCTACAAACACATGTGTCGAAGTATACCAACCATTGACAATAGTCGACCGGAGATCGAACCAAGCTCCTGGGCACGAATGGTTGCATGAGCGCATTGGGCATCGGGATGACCGAGTAAGACCGGTGTGGTACCGAGCCGACTGGGAAGTAACCTGATTCAAGAGTTCAGGTATGCTTTTCGCATGTGCTCCTTTAGGCCAGGTATCGGGGGACCCCCAATCTTCCTTTAGTCTAGACCCAGAGTAGCCCTCTAGAAGACTATAAGGCCAGATGAGTTTCCTTTTGCTCTGAAACAAAAATAGCGGAACAACTAAATAAATAAGGATTCAGAGGCCAGGGGTTTTTGGAAAGGCTGTTGACCATGCTAATGGGAATGCCAATCGTAATCACCACTTAAACCAACAGGGTCGCGTTCGAATCTGTGGTGACCCGTCCTAATTTCACGAGCCAAAATTTCGACCCATGCTAAAAAAAGACTAAAAGTTGTACTAACTAAACTTCAGAGCCATCTGGCCTAAATGTCCTGTTAATAAAGAAAAATGCTGTTTTAATGACTGATCGCATCAATTCCTTGGGCTACTTAATAGACGGAGAGGGTAATCACACCCTACTGAAAAAAAGTCAACAGCTATTAAAGACGCCACCAGACCATTGGAAAAACGACTGCAGGCATTTTTTGGGACTAATCAAATTTTTATAAATGTTCGCTACCCCCCAACATAAGCGACAATTAGCAGAACATTAAACCATTACTGGAATAAAAAAACAATTGTGGCTTGGGGTTATAGAGAAAAGAAAGCCTTCCAAAATTAGAAAACTTATTGACATCAAACAGCCCGGTTGTTATCGCCCAGTTTAGTAACACAGCTTCATTGGATGTGACTGCGACGCCCTCACCGTTGGCAGTCGGTGCCCATCCTGAGTCATCAATTGCCTAGATGGGAGAGAGGCACCCGTCGCCTACCTGATTCAACAAGACGTCTGTTAAAACCGAGCGTAATTATAATGCAATTGGACAGAGAAGCCCTGGCAATCGTGCCGGAGTGAAACGCTTCCCAAAACGAAGTATGCTATATGGACAGAACATTTTTGGCATAGTAAGGACCACTCAACGCTACTTTGGAATTTTTGGGCCGGGACACAAGCCAACACCCGCGAACATTTTGTGTCCCCGCGATGACTTAGACTGGCGTCAGAATTCCTAGCAG
>BHFT01028169.1:0-18561 GCA_004320025.1 Laticauda laticaudata | reverse complement strand
TAAATGCGCAGCGGAATGCCTAAGCGGACTTATAGCAGAATGCGTAAATTTCGAGATGCAGAACGGACAGTCCCCCGCAATGCTAGAGAGGATGCAGAACGGTATGCATTGGATATACATATTTTCTCGCTTCAAAGTTTTGGAGCAGCTCAAAAACTTTCTGAGCGGGATGAACATCAAATAAACAGATGCTGGAAACGGATAGAGAGGAAGCAAAACGGAGGCAGTGAGTACATCGCGTTAACCAACGGATGGCAAGGTTTTTTGTCCGTTTTACACCCTCTTTGCATCCGTTGGTGCAGTGGGACATGGGCTTAATCTGTACTTATGTGCCATGACTTTCATTACCAGAATTTGCAAGGGGATAGTGCGCTTAGCAAGGTTCCTTTTTCCAATTTTAAAATCACGACCATTTTCCAGTCTACCTTTCCTTGATACAGGTAGACCACGGCTCGTAACTGGTTGCTTAGCAACCATTCAAAGTCATGACTGACTCCCTGGAGCTACTTATGACCCATTTTCGAAGTCCTGATGTCTGTCCCTCCTCCCACTATGGTCACGTGACAACATTTTGGGCGCGAGGCAACCAGTCTGCATTTACGGCCATTTGCAGCATCCTGAAGCCACATGGTGCAACTTTCATTATTTTGGCATTTCATTTACTTCTGGTTTTGCTTTTAATTACTGCCCCGTTCACTTAACGACCACCGTAAACAGATTCTAAAATCAGCCATGATCACATCGCCATGATCAAATGATCAAAATTCAGATGGTTGGCAACTCACTCATATTTATGATGGTTGTGGTGTCCCAGGTCACAAGCCAAGTCAATGGGGAAGTCAGATTTCACTCAACGACCTTAACAAGTAACTGCAGTGATTCACTTAACAACTGTGGCAAGAAAGGTCGTGCAATGGGGCAAAGCTCATTTAACAAAAGCCTCACTTAACAACATAAATTTTGGGCTCTATTGTGATCGTACCTTGAGGACTACCCATAAACTGGCCCAAATATCCATTTTTCCTCAGGACATTTCACAGCTCTGCATGATCAACACAATCAAAGGCCTTTCAGGAATCCATGAACCACACTTACACTTCTTTCTACCAATCTTTTGATATCTCGATTATCCAGAATATATCAGTATTAGTGTCTCATGTTCCTCAGCTTTCTCTAAAGCTATCCTCAACATCTGGCATATCCGTTTCCATGTAAGGCTCTAATCTGCCTTGGATGATCCTAAGCATAAGGTTGCTAGCATCTGGATTTAAGGATAACGTACAATATCTGCACTCTCCATGAAATCTTCTTTCCATGACTTTAGTATATATAACCACTGTATCCACTCTCTAGAATTTGCTAATATAGTATGGTTAGAACCTTTAGTGATTGTTCTGACCCAAACCTTGTTCCAAGTAAACAAACACCAAACAGAAGTAAAAGCAAAACCTTTTAATGCTTCTCTGAGAATTCCATTCATTCACAGTTAAAAGGCTATGAAAACTAATTGTCTCTGATAAGAACGAGCCTTGCCAAGGTTGTGCAAGGCTGCCAAGAACACTGGATTAAATTGCCAAGAAATACTCAAAAGGAAAAGTCCCCAAACTCCAACCAAGATATTCCAAATGTCCATGAGAATTTCTTTGCTTCCTGCAAAGAATCCCACCTCTGAGGGCTGGCTTTTATTCCTTAAAGGAGGGGCCATTACCTTGCAGCCTTACTCCTGAGTCGCCTGTGCTGCTGCAGCTGCTCTTTCCTTCGAGCAGCCCTGCGTGCATGCGCACTTGGCACAGGCTCCTCGGGGGCCTCTTCATCACTGCTGCCAGCCTCCACAATCTCCAAAGGTAGCATTCCACTCCCTGATGGTCCTGGCCCCATCCCTGCATCACACACAGGCCCCTCATCTGAGTCCTCGCTCTCCAAGACCTCAGCCATTCACACCTGCTGCTGGCAAACCTCAACAGTGATTCCCTTTTTGTTGCTTATCAGATTTTGGTAAATAGTCTCATCAATTTCTATCGTCCAGGGATCTCCAAACTTGGCAATGTTAAGAATTGTAGATTTCAACTCCCAGAATTCTCCAGCCAGAATATATCTCCAGAATATATCTAAGATATATTCTTTCCATTTTTATTTGATCATCTTTGAATCAGTCACTATTTGCCCTGTCCTGTCTTGGCATCCTGAAGCACAGAGTTATCCAACCATGGAAACTTTAAGAATTATGGACTTCAACTCTCATGGCTGGCTGGGGAATTCTTGGAGTTGATGTCCAGGATTCTTAAAGTTTCCGTAGTTGGATATCCTTGCTTTAGCATATCAATTTGAGACTGAAAATTTCTGAATTCAGAGATCATTTAGAAGACTTTGTGTGATGACCCAGGATGGGATACAAAATAATCACAGTCACAAAAACAGGTGGAGCCTCTTTTATTCCTTCACTTTGCTTCAAAGCTCCAAATACTCTTGACTGGAGACAAAAAACTCCCCCACAAGCAGTTACAAAAAGGAGGAAATGCTGTTTAAACTAAAAATGCCTATAAATTATAAAAAGTAAAAACAACACAAACCACACTGAAGCAGTTAAGGGAACCAGGCAAGATAAGTGCTTGAAGATGTCCACAGATATCAGAACACACACAGGGAAGGACACCAAACTCAGAGAGGAACAACAGACTAGAGCTATTTCCACGCTTTGTTTCCAGCACTGACCCATACACATGTCCGTTCTTTTAACCAGTTCTCACAGCTGCAGCCCATGAAGATGATCAAGGCCCTTTCCTCCCCCATAGACCACGCCATTCACGTCTCTCCCTTATGCTCTCCTCCCTGCGTGCCCTAGGATGGAGAAGGGATGGGCCTGGGTCTTCCTCTGACTGGCCAGCTAGCCTGTGCCCTTCCCCAGCCTCCTCCACACCTCCAGAGCCACACTTCCACTCCCTGTTGGCTGTTCCTCCTCAACCTCGCAGTCAGTCTCCAACAGGGGCATGACACTTTGCTTGTTTTTCTGCCTGTGTTTCCATCTTCGATGCCTTTACAGATGTTATTGCAATACTGCTTCTTGTGTCTCCTAGCATCTCTTTGGAAATATTTTTTAAATCTTTAAAATATAGCTCTTCTTCTCGGCAATTTTTATAATTTGTTCTGATATCCTAGTTCAAGACTGCAAAGCAGTTTGTGAAATTCTTCTAGGAAACAGGGGCTTTTTGCTCAAGATCACAGTATTGCTTTGATCTTCTTCAACTTGATTTGAAACTTCCTTCTAAATAGTTTGTGATCTGTTAATACCAGGCAATCATTTTGTTGCTGTGAGCTTTTGAGTGCTTTTGTCTCTTTGTACTACTAATAAAGCCAATTGGATTTCTGTGGATTCCATCTTGTGATGTCCATGAATATGGGTGCGATTTTGATTGTTGGAAGATTATGTTAGCAAGTAAGGAATCACTTCAGAATTTCCTATTCTAACAGGAAGAAAAAGAGTATTATAAGATTTGGGATTTATTTTATGAGTGGTAAGATAGAAGAGTAAGAAACTGAAATATGCAGTAACAGTAATAATACACTATAATTGATTATTTCTGAATGAGTAAGAAAATGAATATAACTTTGCAAGGATGAGATTTGTTTTTGAAAAATAATACAGAACTGAAATTATAATGTTAATGATAATATAATAATGGAACAATATAATATAGAATGTTGATTAGAATGGTCTATGAATATAATCAAATAAGAAATGTGTGGTAATATTACTATGAGCACAAGATATATGTACCCAACCAACACACTAAAATTGAAAGTTGGTTTTATTTGTTGCTTTTGCTGTAAAAATAAAAAACTTTTTTTAAAAAAAGAATTTCCTATTCTATACAATCTAAATATTTCTTTTTCTCCTTAACATTTTCAATTTTGGCATTCTAGTTTCCAACCACAAGCAATACATCTTGATTTCGTGTTCTACCATTTTCAGACTGAACTTGACCATAAAATTCTTTAAACTTCCTCACTGGTGATAAGAGTATAAATATGGATAATCTCTTATTAAAGAAATGTCTGCAGACTTTAATTGACAATCATCATTGATAGCTTGTATCAAGTTTTTGTTCCACCCTGCCTGAGTATGAAGGCAACATCATTTCCACGATGGCACAGTGTACTGCAGGCTATCTCTGCTGACTGCCAGCTGCCTGCAATTTGGCAGTTCGAATCTCACCAGGCTCAAGGTTGACTCAACCTTCCATCCTTCCGAGGTGAGTAAAATGAGGACCCAAATTGTTGGGGGCAATATGCTGACCCCATAAACCATTTAGAGGGGTCTGTAAAGCACCATGAAGAGGTACACAAGTCTAAGTGGGATTCTTTTTTTTTTTTACTACTGGTTCTGTGAGTGTGGTATGGCTTTGTGGGCATGGCTTGGTGAGCGTGGCTTGGTGGGCATGGCAGGGGAAGGATACTGTAAAATCCCCATTTCCACCCCACTCCAGGGGGAAGGTTACTGCAAAATCCCATTCCCTTCCCACCCCACTAACCTGCTTTCCAGCTCTGTTCTCCTGTGTAGGACAACAAAAGAAGACCCAGGCAATCAGTTGGGACTCAGGAGGCAGAGAATAGATGAGGGCGTGGCCAGTCTGAGGTTGTATTTGCCGGTTCTCCAAATTACTCAACGTTCCCGCTACCGGTTCTCCAGAACTGATCAGAATCTGCTGAATACCACCTCTGATCTAAGTGCTATTGCTATGCTATCCTCCAAAATATCTAAAGGGGCAACAGCTTCAAAAAAAACCCTGCTCTGAGGTAAATCTTTTCTTGAAATAAATCTGCTAGACTACATTTGCTTTAGCACTGTGGACTTGGCTCTGTTACCGATGTGTATTCATCACACCCACCCACCTAGAGAATGTGCAGTATAAATTCATTTGGAAAAGAATGGCACTCAAGCAAAAACAGCAGAGGCTTTGTTGCTGCAGAAGTGTTCCTTATCAGACTTACAAGAATTACCATAAAATATTTTCACACTGCATTAGTTTAACTCACCATAATGCAAATTAGGAATTATCTAGTTCAGAGGTGTTCAACCTTGGCTGCTTCAAGACCTGTGGACTTCAACTCCCAGAATTCCTCAGTCAGCTGTGCTGACTGGGGAATTCTGGTAGTAGAAGTCCACACAGGTCTTAAAGTAACCAACATTGGATACCCCAATCTAGACCTACAAGCCTATGGCCTGCTTGTTTGCGACATAGCTTTTAATATAAATATATATTCTTTCCTTTCCCATCCCTACTCCATTTTATAAAAGAAAAACAGGTCTATAGATCTATTTAGATTTTAGTTGAAATCCTGATAGTGACTGACATACAAACGGGAATAGAAACATCCCTCTTCCTTTGAGGAATTGATTCAAAAGATAAGATTTAGATATCACACAAAAAAACCCTGGTTTGTTTTAAGCACAGTTTGCTGATCATGTCACAATAGCTTGGTTTACATGTTTGGTAAGCCAGAAATCACCTTGGGCAAGCCAATATAGTTGGATTAAGGCAATATCTAAATCCAAAGCAAACAATGTTATGGATTTTAGGTAGGCCTCAATTTAAAACCATTGATTGAATGATTGTTTGAAGTTACAATCTTCTTCCTAGCGTATTCCCACAAGTACAGGGTCCGCTTTTCAGATCATTGAACACCACTTTGCACGGTCTAGCTGCATCTCCAGGGTGCAGGCTCACGGCTTGCATATCATTGTTAATGGTGTCTTGCCATCTCTATTTTGGGTGCCCATGAGGTTGCCAGCCATTGACTTCTAGTTGGTAGGTAGTTTTAGCCATGGTGGAAGGTGCTGCTCTCTGGATGTGTCCTTACCAGCCGAGCCAGCCTTCTCTCATCTTCTGTATAATTGGTGCCAGACCAAAATGTTGCCGAAAGATGTCATTTGTGATGTGGTCAAGAAGAGAAATGCCCCATATCCAATGGCACATTTGTATTTCTGTGGCATGGAGATAGCTTTCGGTCCCTGTTGTTGTTCTAATGAAGGCTTATTGAGACACTAACAAATACATGTTAGTCTCAAAACCCTTTTTTATTTATTTCAATGGCTGTGAATTTTAGTCATTCACAGCCCATAATGAGTCTCCAACAGTTTGTAAATAGTCCCATGGAAGTCTGCCAAAATCCTTCAGGATAAGTCTGATAAGCACGCACCTTTATCTTCCTTGAAATGCTGCCAATGACTAAGTTTCCAATTAGTTATACAAAGCCAAATGGAGCACAAATTCAACAGAGAGCTTCAGGTTTCAAACAGACCAGTACGAACAAAGTTGCACTACTATTACTTCTCTCATCTTCTCATCACTCCTTATCACCCATCCCCTCCCACTTGTGACTGTACGACTGTAACTTTGTTGCTTGTATCTTTACGATCTATATTGACTGTTTCTTAGTATGATTTGATTGCTATGACTATCACTGTTGTATCTAATGAATCTTAATTCTTGATGAATGTATCTTTTCTTTTATGCATACTGAGAATATTTACACCAAGACAAATTCCTTGTGTGTCCAATCATACTTGGCCAATAAATAATTCTATTCTATTCTTAAGCAACACAAATATTAGGCTCAGCTCTGGTCATAAATTGAAGACTACCTATCATGCAATTCACGAACCTTGTCACCAAGTTCTTTACAGAATCCTAGAATATTAAGAATAAATTCAATTTTCCTATTTAGTGCAGGAATTCCAAACTAAAACAAAAAGGAAGAAATAGTTTAGCTACGCAACTGTCCTAATTATTAAAAAACTTTTTCTAACACCCATTCAGAATCTTCTTTCTATAATTTATATTGATTATTCCACATCCTCTATCCATATCCTGTAGCAGGTTTATGCTATTATGCAGATTTTTATATGTATCAGCCTAAACAGTGTATTTTCTCACAAACAAGTCTAAAAATTCTGCTTTTGTACGTATCTCCATCCACTGAAAAGCCAAATGAAATTACTGACATTGATACTATAAGTAAGAGGATGAAAAACTAACTTCTTTTCCATTAACACTCTTGAGCGAGTCCACATATTGAACCAAGCTATAAAAAAAGAATCGTAAGTGCTTTTAAATAAATCACAGCAGCTTAATTCACACACTATAGTAAGCCATAATATATGTGTCTAGTTTTTGCTTCGTGTGATGCAATGGAGATATGCTGGAAATGGTTAGAGAAGATCCAGAACTGATACACCAAAGAAAAGAACCCACAATGGGCTTTTATTTCTTTTCAGATTTTAGTAGAGTTTATTGTAATATAAAATAGAACTGGGAACAAAGGGAAAGGAAAATGTGGAGAAAGGGGCATGCGGTTTAAAAAAAAAGGAAAAAAATAATGATGTCTGACTTTTTTCGATGCAGTAGAACACAAAGTATAATTGCAACCTTTTCTGTTTTACATGTCTAGCAAATATTCCTCATTTTTACACATATAGTCCTCGACTTACCACCATTCGTTTAGTTACTGTTTAAAGCAGAGTGACAACTCATAAAATACTTATATGGTCTTTTTAGAGTTGCCAACTGAAAGGGAGGGGGAAAGGGGGTTTGAAAGAGTAGTGCAGCAGCTTGGACATCAAAAGTGCATTCCATAAATAGTTTTTCAAAAATGTGAACTAGGTGATTGAAGCTTCTGCCATGCAAATATCTAACTGGAGAGCATAATTGATGACTCTTGACAATGGATGTGTCTCATTGGAGAATATGAATTATGATACAGCCAGGGGGTGGGGGAAAACCAGGGTCAAGGATGTGTCTCAGAATTGGCTACACCCAGGCAGTGCCGGACATGTTAACTTCCAATAAATCCTTTTGAAGTTTTGGAAGTTTGGCTCAAGACTCATGATTTAATTGGGGTAACCGCCAAAATCCTGACACAGAGGTGTCAAACTCAAGGCCCAGGGGCCAGATCCGGCCTGCAGAGTGCTAGATCTGGTCCACAGGCCCGCCCTGGAAACAACGACGAACCAGCCCGCAGTTCCTCTGCCAGCAAAAATGGAGCTTGGGGAGGCTGCACACAGTACCCAGGCTCCATTTTCATCCACAACAGCCTCCTGCAGCCCTCTGTCAAGGAAAACAGAGCCCACGCCGGCTATGCACGGCCTCCCCAAGCTCTGTTTTTGTTGGCAGAGGGCTTCAGGAGACCATCGCATCCAAAAATGAAGCCTTGATGAGTAACATCAAGTTGGCCATGTCCACCCTGGCCACACCTACCCCAAACCCCTAAGGTCAAACACAACCCTGATGCAGCCCTCAATGAAATCGAGTTTGACATCCCTAGTTTGAAGGTACAATGGCATTGAAAAAAAAAGACTTATGCACAACTGTCCCAGCATCCCCATGGTCACATGATCAAAATTTGGGCACTTGGCAGCCAGGAAGTAGTTACGATAGTTGCAGTACCATGCGATCGCCATTTGTGACCTTCTCAGCTGGCTTTTGACAAGCAAAGTCAATGAGGAAAGCCAGATTCACTTAATTATTTCATGATTCACTGAACAACTCCCTTAACATGAGCCATGGTGGGGCAATGACTCTGTAAACTGCTTAGAGAAGGCTGTAAAGCACTGTGAAGCAGTATATAAGTCTATTGCTTAGTGGGAAGGAAGGAAGGAAGGAAGGAAGGAAGGGCTGTGATGGTGCAGTGGTTACAATGCAGCATTGCACACTAACTCTGCCGACTGCCAGCAGTTCGATCCTGAATGGCTCAAGCTTGACTCAGCTTTCCATCCTTCCAAAGTGGGTAAAATGAGGACCCAGATTATTGGGGGCGATAGGCTGACTCTGTAAACTGCTCAGAGAGGGCTATAAAGGCACTGTAAAGCAGTATATAAGTCTAAGTGCTATTGCTATTGTTATCAAGCAAGGCAAAAAAGATAATAAAATATATCGTGACTTACTTAACCAACAGCCTTGCTTAACAACAGGTACACTGGTCCTAGTTGTGATAATATGTCAGGGCTATCTGTAACAACAAACTTAATACAAATAATTCTAAACTTACAACCATTCGTTTAGTGACCATTCAAAGTTAAAACAGCACGGAACAAAGTAACTTATGACCATTTTTCACATTTACGACCATTGCAGCATTCCCATGTTCACGTGATTAAAATTCAGACACTTGGCAATTGGCTCTTATTTATGATGCTTGCAGTGTCCCTTTAGTGTCTCCTTTAATGACCTTCTGGCAATTGCCAGAAGATAGATTCACTTAACAACCGTGCTACTAACATAAAAATAAAGTGATTCACTTAACAACTGAGGCAAGAAACATCATAAAATGGGACAAAACTCACATAACAAATGCCTCATTCAACAACAGACATTTTGGGCTCAATTGTGGTTGTAAGTTGAGGACTACCTATATCAAAACCTCAAACCAATGTTTTATTTTTCTTTTTTTGATGTTCAATTCCAGAAATGGGGTTTGCAGTTGGAAACAAAACTGGTTAAATTCTCCTGGACTAAGACAGTCGGCTTTCACATCTCTGCCAATTTCATCCCTTTTTCCATCCATTATTCCATTATGGGAATTGAAACATTTTTTTCCATTTTTGCACATACTGGATTCTCCCCACAGTCAAGATATATCATCAAAATTTCCCAGTTTTCTTCCAAGTTCTTTACAGGTAGTCCTCGACTTAAGACCACAACTGAGCCCCAAACGTATATGAGACATTTGTTAAGTGAGTTTTGCCCCATTTTATGAACTTCCTTGCCACAGTTTTTAAGTAAATCAATGCAATTTTTAAGTGAGTGACACAGTTGTAAAGAGAATCTGACTTGCTGGTCAGAAGGCTGCAAAAGGGGATCCCATCACCACCACCACCCGGACACTGCAGCCATCATAAATATGTACCAGTTGCCAAGCATCCAAATTTTGATGTGACTGTATGTGACTATAATGGTTGTAAGAGTGAAAAACAATCATAAATCACTTTTTTCAGTGTTGTTGTAACTTTGAATGGTCATTAAGCACTGTTGTAAGTCAAGGACTACCTTGTGGTGAGAATCAAAGAGCCATCTTAGGGGAGAGGCTTATTTTATATTTACATCAGTGGTTCTCATTCTTTTCTTCACCACAAACCCCGCTTTAAATACCTTTTCTGGTTACGAACTAAGGCCATGGACTCCCAAGACTTAACTCAAGAACATCATGGACCCCCAGGGCAGGAGTGGGATTCAGCCAGTTCAGGCCAGTTCAAGCAAACCAGATGTTAAATTTACATCTGTTTTGTCGAACTGATAGTTGAACCGACCGGCTGGCCCCGCTTACCCCACCCCGGAGTCTCCATGCGGCCCGTTTTGGATGCAGGTAAGTGCAGGGCCCATGCAGAAGCGCTGGGAGGGCGAAAAACTCCCCTCCCTGAAGTTCCAGAAGTCTGGAAATGGGCCTGTTTCAGCTTCCAGAGAGCCTCCGGAGCCTGGTGGAGGCCGTTTTCACCTTTCCAGAGGCCTGAGGGAAGCCTCGGGACTCTGGGGAAGGCAAAAAATGGCCCATCCAGAAGTTCCAATAGGCCACACCCACCCAGCAACTGGGCAGAGAACCAGTTGCTGGGATTTTTGAATCCCACCCGTCCCAAGAGTCCATGGACCACAGGTTGAGAATCACCGATTTACATGATTGTTCTTTTTTCAAGAAACCAGATGACCAAGATGATGGATAAGAGATCTTCTACTCCCTACATTTTAAGCCAAGCATTCCGTAATATCAAAGATGCATTTCGCTTGATCAGGAAACTTCCTTCGTTGCTCCTTATACAGTAACTACCGTATATCCAGACTGGCAAATTGTGATTTCTCTTCCAAACCAGGATTTCATTCAATCAGTCTTTTCTTTTCTTTTTTCTTTTTGCTCCATACCGAAAGCAAAGCAAGCTATACCAAAAAGCCACCTTATTAGGCCGGGAAGAGAATATTGCAAACTTAGTATATCTGTGATGGGGTGTTCTTTAATAACAGTATGGTGAGGTTGCCATAGAAACATACTTCCGAACATTTGCCAGAGGGAAAAGTTGTGAGAATAAGTAAGCATGCTGCAGAGAGGAGGAGAGAGGAGAAATCTGCCAAAATATAATGCTGAAGATGGATTTAGCCCTTGAACCAGCTTGAAACTATAACTGATGGATTGAATGGGGCATTGGAGCCACAGAGCTCTCATAAATAGGCAAACCCCCCTCATCTGGGTAATAGGGCCACAATTAGATTTTACTTATCTGCTGTGGAAAAAGTGCCTTAGTTACAGCCTTCCCTGGATACAGCAAGCCTATTTACATTAAAAGAAGAATCTTCTACACATAGAAACCAGTACATCAGGAGTAATGCAAGCTTGGCCCAAGCTCCTTCACACGGCAATTGTCCCTGGCAAAGTTTTCCTCATGAAGTCACTAAGTCACGCAATGGCACACCAAGTAGGTTTTTTTTTAAATAAACTTTATTAGTCTTTTGCATATTTTGAAAATAAAACAAAAAATAAATTTCATGACGTTAACAGTTTTGTGACATCCATCTCATCCATTTCTATCTTTTGTGCATATTTACAAATATATACAATTTTGTGCGAATATATACATTTAATCTATCAGTTGCTTATCTTTAATTCCTTCATTTTCTTAATTTGATCCAATTATACCATTTTTCCCAAATTCTATAATTTCCAGACTCCTCTTTCTCTTGTACCATTAAAGTCAATTTGTCCATTTCAGCACATGCCATTATTTTTTGAATAATCAATTCATCCGATGGTATACAGTTGTGCTTCTAGCATACAACATAAGCTATTCTAGCAGCCGTTAAGATATGCAATACAATATATTTTATATTTTTTCCACACAAGTAGTTTTATCTGCCCTAAGGTAAAAAGTTTTATCTGCCCTTTTATTAAAAAATAAATAAACAAAATTGTGTGGAGTCCATGATCAACATAGGGAAAACTTAATTAACTTAAAAGCCTCCTTATCAATCAATAGAAGTCAGACATGAGCTGTTCACTTTGCAGACAGAAACAGAGACCTAATCTCACGAGCTATTTGTGACCGGGTGTTCCTGCCCGTAAAAATAGATTACTGCGGGCGGAGCGGAGAGGTTTTTTTTTTTTAAAAAAAAGAGCTTGGGGAATAGGCTCTCCTGAGAAACCCAGCCCCCAAAATCTATCCAATTAATGACAGAAGATGCTTCCAAATTGTCCTTTGAAAAACCTTGAGAAGGGTAACTAAATGCTGACCTTTGAGTAAGAACTGGATCTGGATTTCTCAGATAACTGGTGGTTATTTTCCAGTATCCGCAAAGCTTGGTATCCATAAATGCCACCTTTGGGAATGGCAACTGGCATGAGTTGATAGAGTTAATCAATACTTCATCCTCCCATTTGTGCCAATAAAAGAGCATAGAATCATAAAACTGAAAGGGACCTTGGAGGTGTTCTAGTCCAACCCTCTGCTGAAGGAGAAAAACTTCCAGTGATGGAGCACCCACATCAGTGGAGGGATTCAATTTTTTTTTACTACCGGTTCTGAAGGTGTGGCTTGGTGGGAGTGACTTGGCTTCCACCCGTACCGTCCCCTTCCTATATGACGTTTTAGAGGTAAAGGTGGGGTGAGGTCCCCTTCCAATGACATTTTACTCCATTCCCTCCACACCCCACTAACCTGCTTTCCAGCTCCATTCTCCTGTGTAGGGCAACAAAAGAAGTCTCAGCCAATCATCTGGGACCCAGGAGGCAGAGAAGAGATGGGGGCGAGGCCAGTCAGAAGTGGTACTTGCCAGTTCTCCGAACTACTCAAAATTTCTACTACCGGTTCTCCAGAACTGGTCAGAACCTGCTGAATACCACCTCTGATCCACATCTCTATGAGGGAAGCTATTCCATCAATTGTTCTCATTGTCAGAAAGTTTCTCCTTCCTACAGTATCTTTAAAAAAAAATACTATATTACATAAAAGATTTTGTCAATGTGGAAATCTCTTGCCCATCTATAAGTTGACCCATCATCTATTCACTTAAAAAGAAAACAGTTAAACCAAGTGCTGGGAATGATGGTTGTGTCTGGAATTATATTTTTAAATGTGTTTTTTAATTCTAAGTACTACATGCCTCTTTGGAATTGGGTGGTCTTAACAAATTCAATCAATAAAATTAATTTTATGCAAATATTTTGGCAGTTTGAGCATATCATTTAGAAAAGTGTTACATTATAATAAGTAAAATACATGAGAACATACATCCTATGTAATTTAATCTGACAGTTCCTATTTTTTGCACAGGTAAGCAATAAGAAGAAAATTTCCTTTGGCAATTTTAAAATCTTGAAACCTCTCTTAATCGTAATAGGTGATTTTTCTTGAAAATGTTCCTATTACAATCAAATTGTCATCTCTGTCATCCGTAAGCAGTTTCACTGAGGCATTGGAATGTGTATATAAATGGATTAATTTTTTTAAAATAGCTATAGAATGAAAAAAATAAAATACTATTCAGGTAATCCTCAAATTATGACTGTTATACAGCCTGCTCATCACAGTTGTAACTTGTGACAGCCATAAAACAGGTTGATCACATAACTGATCTGATTTTATTATCTTTATAGCAGTTGTTATGAGAAAATCCTTCGGTTCTTAAGGGAATTAATACTATAGATACGATTTTGCTGAAAACTGGAAGTTAATTAATTTGCACCATCTCCAAGAATTTGAACCTTTGAAGAACTTCTGAAGTTCCTAAAAATGTGATATAATCTCAGATTATAAATGCTGTTGACCAACCCTAAATGTAACCAAGAATCTCTTTCCAAGTTATGATTTTGCTCTATATTATCAGTCCGACATCCAAAAAGTCTTTAAAATGGACTTAAAATTAAACAATGGCTGCAAAAAATCCTTAAGGAACAAGTAGAATTGGAACCAGAACTATTTCTGTTAGGAATATTTAAAAAGAAATGTGGAAAAAATATGTAATATATTGTATTACATATCTTAACGGCTGCTAGAATAGCTTATGCTGAATGCTGGAAGCACAACTGTATACCATCGGATGAATTGATTATTCAAAAAATAATGGCATGTGCTGAAATGGACAAATTGACTTTAATGGTACAAGAGAAAGAGGAGTCTGGAAATTATAGAATTTGGGAAAAATGGTATAATTGGATCAAATTAAGACAAATAGAAAATGAAGGAATTAAAGATAAGCAATTTATAGATTAAATGTATATATTCACACAAAATTGTATATATTTGTAAATATGCACAAAAGATAGAAATGGATGAGATGGATGTCACAAAACTATTCATGTCATGATTTAGTTTTGTTTTATTTTTAAAATGCACAAAAGGTTAATAAAGTTTATTATATAAAAAAAAGTCTTCAAAATGATTTGTTCGGCCCCATTCCCCATTCCATATCTTTAGAACAAACCTCATGCCAGGCTATCCAAAAATCTGGTAAACTGTAGTACAAAATATCGGGTTGTTTTGCCCATCAAATCGCATGGATTCCCAGTTTAGGTTCTTTAGTCCCTAGCTTGAAGAGAGAACAAAATGTGTAATGCAGCACATAATTTGAACTTCCAGTAAAAAGGAAAGCCACTCTTGGCTATGATTCACATTGTCTGCATTACGTAATTTGCTCTATCCCTTGGCGTCTCTCGCTTCCATTCATTTTGCTGTGGAAACTCAGTGAGTGGCTTCTGTGTAGAAAAGCTGTAAATCAAATCAATAAGGAGCCAGTAGTGATGGGAAATACAGGAGGTAATCCTCGACTTACAACAGTTCATTTAGCAACTGTTCAAAGTTACAACGGTATTGAAAAAAGTGACTTATGACCATTTTTCACACTTACAACACTGCAGCATCCCCCATGGTTGTATGATTTACAATCAAATCCTTGGCAACTGACTCATATTTATGATGGTTGCTGTGTCCCAGGGTCATGTGATCCTCTTTTGAGATCTGACAAGCAACGATTCACTTAACAACCATCTTACTAATTGAACAACTACAATGATTCACTGAACAAGCGTGGCGAGAAAGGTTGTAAAATGGGACAAGGCACCTTTAACATATTTCTCAGTTAGCAACATACATTCTGGGCTCAGTTGTGGTTGTAAGTGGAGGACTATCTGAACTAATTTGAGAGCCAGTTTGGCCTAGTTAAGGCATCAGACTAGAAGCCAAGAGTCTGTGAGTTCTAGTCCCACCTTAGATAGGAAAGACAGCTGGGTGACTTTGGTCTAATCAGCAAGAGATTGTGAGTTCTAGACCTGCCTTAGACATAGGTACGATTGGATTCTTGGGCCAACCACCAAGGGATGTTGAGATCTAGTTCCATCTTATGCATGAAAGCTGGCTGGGTATCTTTGGGCCACTCACTCTCTCTCAGCCCAACCCACCTTGGAGTTGTTGTTCTGGGGAAAATAGGAAGATGAAGTTGCATTTTGTGTGTTTGCCACTTTAAGTTATTTACTAAAAAAAATAAAAAGGAAAGAAAGAAAGAAAGAAAGAAAGAAAGAAAGAAAGGAAGGAAGGAAGGAAGGAAGGAAGGAAGGAAGGAAGGAAGAAAGAAAGAAAGAAAGAAAGAAAGAAAGAAAGAAAGAAAGAAAGAAAGAAAGAAAGAAAGAAAGAAAGACTGTACAATGCTCCCTATTTCCAAAGGGGACAAATTTCTTACTTCAAACAATAAAGCCTCCCCATATGTAATATCTTCCTATGGCTTCTGTAACTGTATATGGAACTGCACATAACCCAACATAGAGAATCTAGTGTAGGAATGGACTAAGCATAGAAAACTAGTCTAAATCCTTTCCTACCAAACAACAAGCCAGAAATACATGATACTAATATAATATAAACCAGAGCACCTCTTTTCAGAGCCAAAATCTAGCAGCTTTCATATCCATGAAAAAAAAAACCCAGTTATTTCCAACAACATCAGGATATAGCCCCATTCACTTTGAGTAGTCAGTCAATCAGCATTTTGTTCCTGGGATTAGAATATAAATTTTCAAATGCACCTTCCAAATAAACTTCATAGATTAAGCCCAAAGAGAGGAATGGTGTTCATCAACTTGATCCCTGAGAACCTTAAATCCATTGGAAATAAAAACAATATAATGTAAAAAAAATTGAAACTACATTCTCTTTTGTCAGACAGGTAGATAGCATGCATTGTAGGAAACACAGCTTGACTAGAGATTAACATTTTAAAAGAAAAAAACCCTGAAATTGCATCCCAAATCAAACATTTAAAATAACAAGCAGCAGAGCACAAGCTGATTTCCTACAGTTCTCACTGAACCAAAAAATCAAAGACAATTAGACTGAAATTTCTAGTGCAAACACCCACTGCACTATAATCATGAGATTTAAATGGAGTAAAGCTCCTGGAATTAATAAATAAAATGAAATATTGCTAGATGCCCATTTTAATATATGACTCTGGGCTGCTCACAAACAATTAAAAATAATATAAATCCACCACCTGTAGTTATGGAAGAAATAATTTTATCTCTAATTTGCCCAAATAAACAGTAACTGACACTCAAAGCTGACTTTATTAAACTTAGTTGGGACTTTTAATATATCATGCCTTGTTTTTGCCTTGAAGGCAATAATATATGATATCTCTACCTGCTCACAGCCTCAGGAAAAGCAACATTGGTCCATTGTTCCTGTAATCCAAATAAAGTAGTGGGTTTTTTTTAGTTTGTCCTGGCTCAAACGACGATATTTAATGTCCTGGTTGCGTTTTATTCCATCCCTCATGGCTAGGATAGACGGAATATTTCTTCCCCTTAAGAAGAACAAACATTTTGTTTTTCATCCAAAAAACTATCATTTATGATGGGGAGCGGGAATGGAAGGATAAGTTCTGACCGGATTGGGGAGTGGGTGGGTGGAAAAATTATGTTTCTTTGCAATCATTTGGTCCATTAGCACTCTCTGTCAGAACTAGTGAAGAGAAGGACCTAATAGCAGTCTTCCAATATTTGAGGGGCTGCCCCAGAGAGGAAGGGGTCAAGCTATTTTCCAAGGCACCCGAAGGCCAGACTAGGAATAATGGATGAAAACTGAACAAGGAGAGATTCAACCTGGAAATATGGAGAAATTTTCTGACAGTGAGAGAAATCAACCAATAGGACAGAAGTTGCCTTTGGAAGTTGTGGGAGCTTCATCACTGGAAGCTTTCGAGAAGAGATTGGACTGCCATCTGTCAGAAATGGTTTAGGATCTGCTTGGGTGGGGGGTTGGACGAGATGACCCACAAGGTCCCTTCCAATATTAATCTGTTAATTTTGAGGCCACTTGGCCATTTATCTTTCCCTTTAGGGTGCAGTTGATTCTGGAATCTTCTTGGCACTGCTGCAAGAGTTGTGCTGTATTTTTATTTATTTAATTAGAAAACTTATATTGCTGCCCAATCACCCATGGCTACTCAAGATGGCTTACGGGGCATAAAAGCACAATATAAAAGCAATAAAATAAATAAATAAAATAAAATAATAACTCCACCACCCTGGCGACAACACACATTCATACCAGCCATTTAATGGGCTGTTCTAGGTTCTAGGTTCCCGTTCTAGGTTCCTCAGGCCCACTGGTAGAACCACGTTTTCAGGGCCTTCTGAAAGAGTATATCTTACCTCCCGTCAGATTAAATACCTCCCTACAAGGTCTCTCTCCCTGGGTGGTACCTCTTCCGGAAAGAAGACGGTCCTGCCAGACGTATCTCCTTAGTAGAGTGGAGATAGGGTGCCAAAAAGATTCCACAAACAATTGTACTCTGAGGGCAGGGATATACCATCAAATGGCCTCAAGAGCTCTCACAGAGAGTGCTAATGGACCAGATGTCTGCCAAGAAATAAAATCCTTCCACAAACCCACTCCCCTATCAAGTCAGCACCTATCCTTCCATCTCTAAGCACCCAGTCTCAGGTATCAGTACCTATCCTACATCCCTCCCCTCCCCATCACAACTGATGAAGTTTCTTGGATGGAAACCGAAACATTTTGTTCTTCCTCAAGGAAAAGTAAACCAGCCCATTAGGACTGCAGAAAAAACAATGGCTACCAGCCTCACTCTGCCATCACTCTGCTGAACAAATAATTCCCTCAACGCTGTCCAATTTTTTACAAAGCCTGCACTATTATTACTATTAATCCTCCCATCTTTCCTTTCATCCACCTCCTCCCACTTGTGACTGTATGACTGTAACTTTGTTGCTTGTATCCAAGGGTGGGATACTACAGATTCGCACCTATTTGCTAGAACCAGTTGTTAGCATTCTAAACAGTTCAGAGAACTGGTTGTTAGAAGAAATTACTGGCTAATCCTGTAAGAAAGGCAGGAAGGAAACATTCTGGTGTTGCTTACAGAAACTGCCTATTAACCCTTATAACATTCTTGGCAGAACTAGACTTCCTGTCTCAGGAATTTCTCTGGAGTATTTTTTCCCTCCTTTGCTGGTACTTTGCTTGTGTGGAGTGATCATTCAAAGTTACAATGGCACTGAAAAAAGTGACTT